>PVJO010012020.1:0-57295 GCA_004026905.1 Hystrix cristata | reverse complement strand
GAAACTGCTTAGTTATGGAACAGGAAAAGAAATTTGCCAGGGTTGTCATCCATAAGTTTCAAATAATCTGTTTTTATTAAAAGAAAAAGAAAAACAAGGAAAGATGTTATCCAACTGCAGAAAAATATTCTAAATACTCTTAAACAGCCTGAGGAAGTTGCTTTTATTCCATGGAAAGTGATTTTATGAGCAAATAGTAGCTCCTATTGGAATAAAACATGATGTATTGATTGAAGTGGTACAGTATTCTGGCAAACCCAAGTCCAGGCATAGTGAGCTCATCATGAGAATCTCATAAAAATTCGTTTGTAAAATTCTTCAATTGGAAATTTGTCTCTAGGTCTAAAATTTTATCAAGTGAAATGACAGCATAGGTCATGCTTTGATTTTAACTCTGTGGGTTTTTCAAAAAACTTAGAGCCATTGGAAAATATCTTGGCATTCTGCAGGTATTCTATCTTCTCAAAGGTGATTCAAGCTCAGGTCACTTACTTCTAGCTTTAAAAATATCAGTTCTATTCAGAGGAAAGGAGTAGGTCAACTTTTGTGGAATGTTAGGTTCATACCAGTAAAAGTAGGAGACAGTGTGAAAATGTGGCCTGGTTGGGTCACACAAAGCCCAGGGTTGCTTTTCTGAGATGTGTTTGCTCACTCTGCTGGGTAGTGAGGCCGTTAAAGAAGGGACATCTTGTCCCTCTGCAATGGGTAAATTTCCATTGCCTTGTGTCTTTATGAACATTCACTCTGAGTTTTATTAGTGCTTTCTTGCTCCCAACTGGGCCCCTAAACTTGGTACGTGTGCCTAATTTACTAACAGATGTCCAGTGACAGCTTAATAAATTTTTGGTCACTTCTGTAAACAGGAAAAAATTATTGAAAGTATAAAAGTCTTTGTATCCATTGTTTGCTTTATGGAGCCTAGAGGTAACTCCAGCTAAAATTTACTTTGGAACATCATGGCATCACACCCCTGCTGTTATGCTGCTGACGCTGTAGAAGAGAAATGCAAGCACAGAGTGAAGCAGGCAGTACCTGCCAGCTGGTGACCGATCCACATTCTCGGTGCTGAGAAAGAGGGACCCGCAGCAGCTGATCCTCGTGACACTGCTTACACTATCTGTACCCCTGCTAAAAGTAGACTCACTTGACATGCTCCCTCACTCTATGAAAATCCTGGGAACATGGCTTCCAGGTGGGATCCTAGCAATTAAATGTTATGTGGTTGGGAACACCTTGTGTAATTAGACATAGAGGCATTTCACCAAATGGTCTGTTTCAGGTGCAAGGAGGCAGAGAAAAAGCTGCATGCAAATCGGTAGCAAGGTGCAAAAAGGAAGACTGAGACAGAAATGCAGCTATTGCTCTGATTCTAGCCTGCAAATGATGTGAAAATTTGCTCAGCATTTTAAACAAAGCCTTTGTGAGATGTTATTTGTTATGAATACTGACAACATTAGGAGCCTAACAGAGAGTTGATTCAGAGACACAGAAGTTATTAAAGAGTTAGGAAACAAGCATGTGAAAATAATAGAGCTTAAAACATTTTCTTAGGAGATGTAGAGATTACAACTCAGGATAATAATCTTTCCAACTCCGGAGAGTTTTATCTGGCGGTAACCAACTAGATGTTCCATACAGAGAACAAAGCCCGTGGTTTAGGCCATACATCAGGAACTTAGCCACGACAACAAAGGAAGTGTGTGAAGTGAGAAATTATGTGAAAACAGTAGAATGTCAAGAAAGACTTAGAATAGCACCATACCTTCTCTTTTCTCTGAAAGGTTATAGTCTGGTATTAAGGATGGCAGAGAATAAAGTATGATAGCAGAGTTAAGGGAGGCAAGAAGACTTTAATCATCCCATTTACTCCCCTGTGTACATCAGAGTTGCAGTAGTAATTGTAGACTCCTTTCTGAATTCCTACAGGTCCACCTGGTTACAACAGAATTCCACATATATGTTTAACAGTTACCTATATATTTAATAATTTCAAAATTGACATAATTTTATCCCAAAATCTATATAGATTTTGCTTCCTAAATCTCTTTCTGCTCTATTTATCTTCCTCCCCATGCCCCCCTTCAACCACAGTCACATCTCACTAATTGCCAGAATTCTACCTTCTACACAGGCAACATTCCTTATTTATGGGTTTCACATCCATGGATTCAACCAATTGTAAATCAAAAAATGCTTCAAATAGCTTCTTACTGGACATGTACAAATGTTCATTTGGTCATTATTCTTTGAGCAAGATAGTGTAGCATTGACCTTGTATGTTAAATAACTTAGAGATAATTTAATGTATATGGGAAGATATGCACAAGCTACATGCAAATCTATGTGCCGCTTTCTATCAGGGCATTGAAGAGCGTCAGATTCTGATATCTGCAGGGGACCCTGGAACCAGTCAACCATGGATCCCTAGGGAAAACTATCTTCTTCCTTTGCACACACACCAGGAAATTCGTTTCTCTGCATCAAAAATGATTTTTCTAAAACTCATACCTAATTGTGCTTCCTCTACAATTCAGTAACTTTCGTTGATCTACCACAGCAGTTGGCAATTTAATGGGTGAAACCGGTAAATGAATGGACAACTTAACTACAAACTTTAAGAAGAATTTCAACCAAACAAGCCAGGATATCCGGGGAACACATTGCCCACTTTTTAACTTGAACATAAAGCTCTTTTTAATGTAGCCATATTTATCATCACATCTCTGAGATCACAGTCACCAATATTCTGGCTGTTTCTCAAATGGCAGTACTGTGTACTTTTGACCATCATTTGCATATGCTGCTATCTTTGCTTGAAATTTCCCATTTCTTTTTGTTTTTTTCTTTTTTTAATTTTTTTTTTATTATTTTTACCAAGAACATGTATTGGTACATTGCATATATAATGATCATAATCAACATGGTTATTTTGTACCTGTACATGATACATCTTGGTTTTCCCCCCTTTCCCCCCTTCCCCTCCCGTCCCTTCCATTGACCCACCCCTCTCTATTTGTAGCAAGTGTAGCTACACTTTACCATTTTTTCCCCTTTCATCTTACTTTTCTTTTAACCTTATTCTTTATCCCCCTTTTCCCTATCTAGTTCTCTCTTTTGAATACTATCTCTCTTTTTTTTTAAACAAAATATCTATTCTACCCCTTTGTCCTTATTTACACTTATGATTTCTCATATCAGAGAAACAATTCGACGTGTACTAATAAGTGTCTGATTTATTTCACTTAATAGTATGTTCTCCAGGAACATCCATTTACATACAAATGACTCCAGTTTATCCTTTTTTTATGGCGGTTCTTTTTAATTTCTAGTTTTCATTTAATTCTTGAATTAAGTATCAACTCCTTTAGGATACTTCCCTGAACTCCCAGTATTAGATTGGACTGGTTTGTTTATTTACTTTTTTATTTGTTTAGAAACATGTTTCCAAAACACTCTGGGCCTACCCCGTGGAAATTATTATGAGACTGTGGTCAAGTATTTGTTAAGTAAGCTGCAAACTTCTTAAGAATTGGCTGGCATCCTTTTTAGTATTTCACTTCATGAAATGAATAAATAATGACTGAGCTATATATCTGGCAATCAAGCCTTTGAAATTAAGTGAGCTTCCTAAAGAAGAAAGAACATAAAAAGAGACAAAGGCAAAAGGAGGCCATTGTGGAGACAGAATTTGAGAATTCTTTCACCAGAGAGGAGGAGATCCTTAAGGAAGACTTGGTGAGGCGCCAGAGAGGGGAAGGCAGCAGACTTGGCGGGAAGAGGGGGGAGTCAGGATGGCCCAGGAAGAGAAAACTGAGGGTAGAGGGGACTGTGTGACTTCATCTTGGAAGTCATTGGTGACCTTGGTGAAAGCAGATTCAGTAGGCTTTGGAGACAGAAGCCAGAATACAATAAGCCAAGCTAGATGTTGGGAATTGTAAATTAGGGACATATGTACCTAGGAGTACTCTTTCATGAGCAGTGGCCTCAACAGGAAGGGGTGCAAATTGCAGTATTTCAATAGGGTAGTACTTGGGAAGGTGCAAAATCAAGAGCAGGTTAAGAACAGCACTGTCTCCTCCTCCTCCTCCTCCTTCTCCTCTTTTTTGTCCTTCTCTTCCTCCTCTTCCTCTTCCTCCTCCTCCTCCTCTTCCTCCTCCTCTTTTCGTCCTTCTCTTCTTCCTCTTCCTCCACTTCTCCTCCTCTTCCTCCTCCTCCTTCTCTCTCTCCTCACTTTCCTTCTTTTTTCTTTTCTTTCCTTTCTCTTTTCTGTCCCTCCTTATTTCTCTTTCTCATTCTGTCTCTCTGCCTTTTTCTCTCTCCCTTCTGTCTTTTTTCTCTCTCATTTCAGTCTCTATTTCTCCCCTACTTTCTACCTTCCCCTTAAGAAAAAGAAAGCTATACTTCTAAGACTGTCAGGAGAAAGCAATTTAGTGAAGATAAAGAGCTTGATGATTCTCAAGAAAGAAGTGTTTACTTGATGGAATACAGTCCCTGAAATTGTTTATTGAGCAAAACTTGCGTATTAGTGAGGAAAAATGGATCGAAAGCACATATACAGTCTTCATAGAAATGAAGACAAATGTCCCTGCTTGTGAAGTAAGACAGGAAGATTTAGGGCAAGGATAATACACAGTTTGGGGAAAAATTGATAGAGTTCAAGTCAAGTGAGTCCTGTTTGTTCAGTAGAGTATTAAACAAAGACAAACTCAGAATTGGAGGAATAGGCAGGATATTTGAGCATCACTAAAGTGGAAATTTCTGTACAATATGTTAATCCATTAAAGATGGAATGCAGAACTTCATACTCATGTAAAGACTTCTGAATGTGGAACTTCTTTCTGCCTTTTAATGTACTTGAAAATTTTCTTCCTCTTATAAACTGTTTTTCTCAGAAAGATGCCAATTTAGTACCACATGCCATTTGAAGCATTAGGCATACTCCTTTACATTTTGTCATTGTAGTATCACAAAGGACGTTACAAATTTAAAGTGAGATAGAGTACATCAATAGCATTTTGTCACAGAAACTTTGGCCTTTTTCTGATGCATTTTGACACCTCAGTAGTCTGATAGCAGTTTTCATTTGAAGTAAGTGAAAATGAACATTAATAGTAAACTTCTAAAGACCACACTTAAAGCTAAAGTGAATAATTATATTATGACTTTAATACAATGTTAACTTACTAATTTATAATAAATTATTATAATTGTAAGGTGGTAGATTAGTTTTCCATTACTGGGACTGAATAACAAATATACAAAGAACGAAAGACTTAATTTTGGCTCGTGATTTCAGTCCATGTTTGGCTGACTCTAACACAGAAACTTCACGGCAGAAAAGCATGGCAGAGGAAAGCTGGTTCCTTCACAGTGGTTGGAAGTAGAGAGAAGGAAAGTCCAAGAGAGAGGAAGGGGCCAGGAGCCAGGATACCCTGTAAGTCACATCTCCAGTGATGTGTCTTCTCCCACCACACTCCACCTCCCAGTAGCACATTTATGTATGAACTTACCAGTGGATTAATCCACAGATGAATTTCGTGCCCCCATGATCCAGTAGCCTTCTGAAAGTACCAACTTTAAATAATTGAATGTTTGGAGGACATTCTTGATCAAAACCATAACAGAAAGATTTAAAAAAAAATGTTCTTCATCCATACACACACCCTGTCAGCAATGCATTGATATCACTGATGCATTATCTGGGAGAGGAGAGGAGGTGACAGATTAAAAAGAGAAGCAAAGTGTCAGTGGGAAATTTTCATTTCTCTGTTACAATGGTTTTTTTGACTACTGCATAATCTTTAAGTATTATATTTTACTTTCCGTGATGCCAGTATTTTTCCAACAATTTTGCTCTCTTTGTGTTCAAATTGACTATATTTATATGCCTTACTTTACAGACTTCTGATTATTTTTACCATTTTAGTTAACAAACTCGAATGATCCAAATAATTTGTTGTCTTATTGATTATATGAATAAGAATTTTTGGAACCAAATATTTGTTATTCGTAGCTTTTATTTTTTTCCCAATTTCAGAATCCCTCTTAACTCTCAAATTCAAACTCTGAAAATGCTAACGTCTCAGTATAATTAAAATAGATTCTACCATCCTCTATTTATTTATAATTGCCCTTGGTAAACTATTCTAGTCAGATATCTTTGTAATTAAACTGAAGATCATTAATAGCATTTTTCTGTGAAAAATGATAACTTGCATTTTTTGGCATAATTAGTTCTCAAGCTGTGTTGCTTTTGTAAATTTTCGTTGTTAGGATTTGTTTCAGTTAGTTTCTTCCCAAACTGTATTCTCAAGCTGCTGTTAGGAAAGGTAGCTTTGCTTCCCAAGGCAGAGTGAAAGGAGCGCATAGGTTAAGGCATGCATCTGAGAACGGACAGGTAAGTCACAAGTTCCCAAGTCTCATCTCCAATTGCACTAGTTCACTGCAGTGTCTTTTAACTTGATTTTTAAGTTGAGTTGAAAGCCTTCTGGAAGAACAATAAGTTGATGTTTTAGCCATTTTCCATTTCATATGTAACCATGTACTTGCATTTTAAAATGTAGACTCTCGGATTGAATAAAAAATTTTTGTGTTCATACTAGATGATAATGAAAATCAGTGATGATGTAACTTAGTATAACCATTATGGAAAATAGTATAGAACTTCCTCAAAAACTTAAAAATAGAACTACTCTATGATTCGATGTTTCAGTAATCTCACTGCAGAATTTATATTAAAAGGAAATTAAATCAGTTGGACAGATACCTGCCCTCCCATATTTATTGAAGCGTTATTCATAATAGCCAAGAACTGAAGTCATCCTGTGTCTACCAATAGGTAAGTGGACACAGACAATTTGGGATGTGTGGATATTGATGTACATATTTATGATAGATATTGATATTTATATAGAAAGAGAGATAGATATCTATTTTCTGTATCTTTAATAAAATACTATTCAGCCTTTAAAAGTTAGATCTTGTCGTGTGCAACATGAATAAGCCTGAAAGACATTGTGCAATGTGAAATAATCTAGGCCTAGAAAGACAAATACTGCATGATCTCACTCATATGTGGAATCTAAACTGGTTGATCTCATAAAGGCAGAGAATAGAATGGTAGTTACCAAGGCTGGAGAAGTTGTTGGTGGGTTTTTGGGGGAAATGTTGGTTAAAAATACAAAATTAGCTAGATAGGAGTAATAAGTTCAAGAAGACTGTAGCTAATGAATGTATAGTCTTAAGAAATTTGAGAGTGGATGAAAAGTGTTGTCACCGTAAATATACTAACTATGTGAGGTAAAGCTAAATTTAACCATCACAATGTAAATATACTTCAAAATATCATGTTGTAGGCAATAAGTACAATTTACCTGTCACTTTGAAGCAAAAAATAAATTTATGTCTGAAAAAAGGAAGAAATGGCATTTAAGTTTTCTGTACTATATGTTTTAGAAATTTAACAATTTCTCAGGACTTGTTATGGTAAACAGTGTGGTTTGTTTTAGATATAAAGTAACAGATTTAAAATCCTTGCATACAAATATATTCTCAGAATGACTATCAAGTGAGCAGCTTCAATCAAGACATTGAGTCTTTGAATTTAGTCAAAAGTAATATATCAGCTCAAATGAAACAAAATTTATTCTGATTCTGTATCAAAGTAAAGTGAGCATTTATTATAAGTATCAAAGAAACATTAAGTGTTTTCTTTTGACGTTAACTTCAATTTCCTTTTATCTTCGAATTCAAATATCTATTTTGAATGTGTCAGAACTTTGTTCTTATTCATCAGTATTATGTTTACTATTTTGGGTATTTTGCCCTTCCTGTGAACTCTGGAATCATTCTGTCAGAATCTTTTTTTTTTTTTGTCAGAATCTTAAAAATAGCTTTCTGGAATTTTGATTGGTATTTCATTATGTCTATAGAACAAATTGGAACTGGATTTTAGAAGTATTGCATCTTCAAAACAATGAACGTGTAATATTTCTTCAAATCAGGTTAAATGTATCAATCTCCTAAATGCTGGATATTGCTTAATAATTTTTAGTGCTAATTGCTATATGATCATTTAATTTCTCATCTGTAGCCTGTTCGTATCATGGATTACATTAATTTTTAAAAGTTGAATTATAGTTGCATATCTGAGATAAATTCACTTACTTGTGGCATGCCCTTATATTTATTAATCATTGAGTTATATTTAATAATACAATGTTGAGGATTTTTGTTATCATTTTTCTTTCTCGTAATGTCTTAATCTAATTTCAGTATTAAGGTAATGCTGGTTTTATAGAATACCTAAACTTGTTCTCTCTGCTCTACTTTCTGGAAGAGATTTGGGAGAATTGAGATCATTTCTTCTTCAGTAAAACTATCTGGGCCCATTGCTTTCTTTTCAAATTTTATTAATTATTGACTCAATCCCTGGAATAGGGATAAGACTATTAAGCTTACTAATATTGCTTTGGATGAGTTTTGGTGATTAGTATCTTTTAAGTAATTGGTGCAGTTCATGTAAATTACCCAAAATTTTGGTATAGTGTTATTCATGGTGTTTATTATTAGTTTAATATACATGGATCGTGAACGATGGCCACTATTTCATTTCTAATATTGATAACATGTGCCTTTTTTTTTTCATGGTTAACCATGGCTACAGGTTCACGAATTTCACTGATCCTTTCCAAGAAGCACCTTTTAGTTTTGTTGATTCTTCTCTATTCTTTTCCTGTATTCTATTTCATCAATTTCTGCTATAATTTTATTTTTTTCCAGCTCCTACTTGGCTTAGATTTGTTTCTCTTCTTTCTCCGGGTTCCCATGCTATTAAAGTAGAAAGTTAAGGCTTTATAGATATATGCATTTATTGTTATAAACGTCCCTGTGGGTACTGCCTTTGCTGCAGGTTCCATGTTTTGATAAATTATATTTGCACATTTAATCATAGTCAAAACTATTTTTAATTTCTCTTTGTTCTTCTTTAACTTATTAAGAGCTGTTTTGTCTAATTTACTGTTATTTGGAGATGTTGCATCTATCTTCCTTATATTGATATTTTTACTTTAATCTCATTCAATCAGAGAATATTTTTAAAAATGTAACCTTCATTCATTCTATCTCTGCTAGTCTTCCTTTTCTATCTGTATTCAAGTTTGTGACCTATATCATTTTCCTTTTCCCTGAAAATCTTTTTAAATTTCAGACAAGTCAAGCTGCCAAAGTTTTGTGCTGCTATTGTAGAGTGCCACAAGATGGGCAATTTATAATATTCAGAAATTTAATAGTTTACAGTTCTAGAAGCTGCAAAGTCCAAGTTGTGCCCTTGTTAACTGTTTTGTTTTTCTCACTTTATAAGATAGGAGCTCTAAAAGGAGTTTTAGCGGGAGGAAGATCCTTCCCCTGGTGGGAGTAATGTTGGCCATACCATTTCTTGGAGTATAGGCCTTTGTTGTAGCGATGTCTCTGAGTATATTTCACAATGATTAATTCCATCCCTCTTTTCAGAGCTATGAGGTCTACCTTTTACATTTTCACCATCTAAATCTGCTGGGATTCCTGGAAACCTTGCCCATGAACGTGTGTGCCCCCCTTCCCAAGACTGTTAGCTCCTAAAGTTTCTCACTCACACACTGATCCACAGTCATCTCCAAACTCCTTAAAAATAGCAGTGCTAATGTTCTACCAGTTTATGGGCCCAGCACTTTCAATTTTAAGCAAGTGAGAAGATGTTGGCTATATCTCTGGTTGCGTCTGTCTCTGCAGATTGAGTGGAAGTTGCTTCTCTGGGCCATGAAAAGTAGTTGATTTTCAGCTTGCTCAGTTTTTTCTTGTTGGAAGGATGTGAGTGACAGCTGCTAACCTCTTTGCATGTCTCTGCTTAAACCAGAAACCACTGTTTGCTTTTTAGAGCACGGTATATTTTACTGCATTGTAAGTCTTGGGAGGGTAGGTCAAGGCAGAGATTGCCAAATTCACCCTCACATCCATAGCACACAGTTAGGAACCCGAAATCAAGCAAACTGGATGATTATGTGATAGATGGATAACAGGATGGAAGTGGAGACTTACAGAATCATTTAAAAGTCTAGCATAAATTGGTATTGTAGCAAAAAGGTGAAATAAGAAATGAGTGTATTTTATGGATTAATTATGTAAGATAAGCCTAGAAAGCAAATTAAGACTGATAGGCAAGAAGAATTAGAAGGGAAAGCGTTTTTTGGGGGGATGGGTTGGGAGAAATTAAGAACCTCACTCTTCATCTCTAGTTCAAAATCCTTCCTTTCTTGACAATAGTAAATGCGTTTGTTTCTTTCATTCTTGCTATTTGTAGATAGATGCTTCTCAACCTGTAGAAAGCTAAAAATATATCAGAAATACATTTAATACATCTACAATACTGAACATCAAAGCTTAGCATAGTTCGCCATAAACATGCTGCTTTGGCTTGTATCTAGATGTCCCCCCAAAGCCTCATGTGCTCATAGATGAGGTTTTTGGAGGTGACTTGATTAGAGATGTGTGGTACTGGATCATGGGTGTGTGATACTGGATTAGTCCAGTGATTGGTGTAGCATAGTTCTGGGTGTGAGTGATAGATTTACTGACAAGGGAAGACCCACCCTGGGCAGGTGGCACCAACCAACAGGCTTGGAGCCTGAATGAAATGAAAAGGGCAAGTGGAAGGAAGTCATGCTGCCTCCTGCCTGCCCTGCTGTGAGCTCTTTCTCTGTGCCATGAGCCTCTGCTCTGCCACCCTGCCCTGGAGCCAGCTGACTGTGAACTGAAACCTCTACAAACTGAGCTACAATAAACCTTTCCTCCTTTAACTTATTGGTGTCGGCTATTTTGTTCCAGCAATGAAAAAGTAACTATGACACATGCTAAGAACACTAACATTAGCTGGCATTATGAGAGAATATGGTAATACATTTTATTATCCCCAGAAAAGGCCAAAATTAGAAATTTAAAGTATGATTTCTAGTGAATTCATGCCACTTTCATGCCATTATAGAACTGACAAATCATAGGTTGAACCATTATGAGTCCAGTTCTGTGTTCATGTTAGCTAAATTTCAAAGTAGTAAAATTCAAATTAATTCAAAATAAGGAAAATACTATTTTTGCCTTGCAAATAAAGAAAAGGAAATAAATTATAATGCCAGGTAGTTCACAAGTTCATAAGAATACCAAGACATTTATACAATACTAGTGAGAAATTAAATTATTTAAATTTTTAAATTAATTATGCAATATTTACTTACACTTTAAAATACGTGTAACTTTTAACTCTATTATTTTAGTCCTAAATTTTTTTCTGTGAAATAATGCAGGATTCATTGATCCATTTTCACTAATATAATTTTAGTTCATTGGAATATGCCAGAAGTTAAGGCATTTGATAAGACAGCAGATAAAACAACCAACCAAACAAAAACAGATTTACTTACACTGAGCTTAAAACATTTGTTGGAAAAGATTAATGGTAAATAACAAGTAGGTAACTTATGTGGAAAATGATGGTGAGTACTATATGAGAACCAAAGCAAAATAAAAAGTTTGTAGAGCATGAATTCTAATTTGTGCAGTGTGCTAAGGGAACGGTGCCCCTCACGTAGCTTTGACTTGAGTCTGACTGGAGGAAGGGAGTGGATTGTCTGCTCTCTGGGGGAAGAGTGCTGATTCTGTACAGAGAGGATAGCAAGTTCAAAGCTCTAGTGCATATGCATGCTTGGTGAGGTGGAGGAGCAGCTGGCAGGTCTGTGTGCTAGGGCAGGGTATGTAAAGAGGAGGGAAATGGGAAGAAGACAGAGAAGTCACCAGTGGCCAGTTTGCAAAGTCTCATAAAGGCAAGCGAAGGAAAAAGTTCCATTCTAAGAACTATAGAAGGTCAACGGAGGGTTTTGAGAGCAATATGGTCTGATACACATTTTTAAATAATTCCTGTAGCAAAGAGCAGGACATGTGTAAAGACAATTTTAAATGTTACAACAGTGATTCAGCCAAGACAGTACCAACTCGGACTGGGCACCTAGTGCCGATGGAAGTGGCTAGCTGATAAATGGGCAGATACAGTCACGAGGCAGAATCAATCAGAATGTGTTTGTGAACTGGGTGGGATGAATGGAAGAGAGCAGGCGTCAGTAATCTGAGCGTTTTGGTCTGGGAAGTGGAAAGAAAATCATTGAATTTAAATAAAATTCGAAAGACCGAGAAGAGTGGGTTTGAGGTGAAATTCAGCAATTGAGTCTTGACATGATGCCCTGGAGATGCATATTCAGTGTTCAAGTGGAGATGGCATAAAGGCTGTTGAGAGTACAACATAGGAATCCAGGGGAGAAGTCGATCTGAAGATATGTGCTGTACGCCTAGTGAAAATGTTAAAAACCTGATTATCCAAAACTACAGCGTAGTTAATATGTAGAAGGGCCAGGTGTTGTGTTCAGAGGCAGGAGCATAACCACTCTCCGGACATGGTGCTGCTCTGGTGCCTCTACCAGCAGGAAATATGAAAGCGTTGTGGACAGAGTACACCCACTGAGCATCAAGTCAGTTTTGCCGTTACTATCTATCACAGCATTTGCTGTCTTAATTTGAACTCCGGAAATAGACTGTCCACTTTGTACACTTTGAACTCCAGAGATAGACTGTCCACTTTGTAAACAATCTTGCCAAACTATATGCCTGTAAAGGCTAAGTGACTTTAATCATTTAAAGGCATTTGACAAATTCTGCAGAAAAATAGAGAAATTTGGGGGGATGTGTGTTAATCTTTTTAATGACTCCTGCGTATTTCTTCCTCATGGATTCTGAAACTGCTGTATTGCTATTGTTATGCAATAGTCATAATTTTCATTGTGGTTTTAAAAGTTAAATTCAATTTGGGGATAAAATATGCTAGTTTTTAAACAGAAAGCAAAAATATTTTAAGATGCCTTGTTTAGTAAGTTTAACTACTGTAGTTTAGTAAACTAACTTTGATGAAGTTAGCCTCTTCCGGTTAGTCCAAGATATACTGTGTGTTTGAATCTAGGTATTCTTACAAGTCATTTATTTCCAGGTTACTTTGGTCTCTAAAACACATGTATATCAACATACACACAGAGAGATTTTTTAAAAAACTGGTAAGTACATGTACTTAAGCAAACTGAGATTTTTTTAAGGGCCATTATCCTGTAAAGATCATTTAAACAGTTCTGGATTATCAGTTTGATGTCCTATGCTTTTCACCTAGTTGAAATATTTATTTCCACAAAATACAGAAAAAAGTACATTCTATGTGGCTTTGTTCTGAAATATAATAACTGACTCTCAATAACCAAGGCTATGACTGGAAAATTAACCTTATACTTCATGATGGTTAATTTTCCTATATCGAGGAATAGTGATTTTAAAAAGAGTTATTGTTAACAGATGCTATCAGAAGACTATGTTGGTTATTCAACATGAATGACAGTTGATTTTTCAAACCAAATACATGAGGGCATTCTCTCACATAGAATTTTTTATTGGCTAAAACTCTATACTCTGCTCCTTTGTTTAGAAAAAAGTATTATTTATATTAACTATTGATTCCTCAATGTTGATTTAAAACGTGTACATTTTACGAATGCTTGAAAATAGAATAGACACATAAATCCAGTTCCTATGTATTTAAAATAAGCATTACATTTGCTCTGTGCAAACAAAACTCAGGACTGTAGCAATTTTTGATCATTCTGAGAACTAATTTGTAAGCATTTGAAATTGAAATCTGTTCTTACATTTCACGTTTACATTTTTATTTATTATTGGCATTTTGGGACCTGATCAATGGGAAAATGTTTGATAAACAATAAATTTCCTTTTGACACAGGAGGTAAAATAAAGGTGGCAAGTTCTCTGCCACAACTTCCAGTGTGTGTTTGAAGGAGAGTTGGAAAGACTTTGGTGATTGATTGCTGCATTTACAAATGCCAACTCCTGAGGACCAGAGAAATGAAATCATTTACTCATACTGTGAAGACTAGAACAAAACGAGGATTAGAAGCCGAGTCCCATGACTTGACTTGTAGTTGAGAGTATTTTTCCTGATGTGTACATGTGCTTGGTTGGAGGAGTGTTATCTCTCTGATGTAACCGGCACATGCTGCAGACACTCTTGGTCTATTAAAAAGTGAACTGGATGCCCCGCCTACTTCCAGCTCATTCATCCAGAGTAACTGATGGAAATTGTGCAGAACATATGTTGAATTTCAGATGGAATGTTGCTTTCCACTATAATTCCTTACCGGCTTGGTGCTTGTGATTCTTGTCGTTTCCTTGCAGTGTACTTGGATGAACTCAGCACGATTTTTTCTCTCATCAAAGTACTACTGTATTTTATGTACCTATGTCAAATAAATAAAGAAGAATCATATTAATATGCAACTCATTTTGTACAGTGAAGAAACTATTGTGCTGTGGGATATCTGAGTCTGGGGAATGGACTTGCTGATGTCACATAGTTTGTATAACATAGATCTTAAATGAGCTCTTCACACCAATGTTACATAGATGGTTTTTAAATTTTAACATTGTTCTTTATGTCTGAAAAATTTCCTAAGGTGTTATAGCTAATGTTAGTGAGCTAGTAGGTGAGTCTAGTTGTATATGACAAGGATCATTGATTTATGACCACCTCAGTGCCAACCACTTTCTCAATACTGGTTTCTTTAATTCCTGAGAAAATAAATCCTTGCATAAGAATTTGTCTTCATTCTGACAAATGAAGACAAATTCTGTCTACTGGCTGGACATTCTGTGTTCCTGACCCTCGTCAAAACAGCCAGGTTTGGTATGTCCTTGCATCAATCCTTCCTACTCCATACTGAACCAGAGGTATTCGTGGCATCTGCTATTCATGTTTTGGTTTGTTAAACCCCTGTGTGCAGAATGTGTTGCCTTTGGAAATCTTTTGCTATGACTATGAGATCCCTGTTTGAGGTTTGTTCTTTGCTGCCTGGGAAAAAATATAGGTGTATTCCAGAGCAGATTCAGTATCTTAGTTACTTTTTTTGTTGCTGGGACAAAATACTTGATGCCCACAAGTTAATGTAAAAAAAGTTTATTTTAGCTCACAGTTTGTAGAGAATTTTGTAGTGGTTTCAGTTCCTAGTCAACTGGCTCCAAGGCAAGGTAGCCTGGCAGAGGGACCTCCCAGAGGAGAAACAGTCCATGGCAGAGCAGACAGGAAACGGCAAGCAGCAGCAAGCCTCCCTTTTGCTTTTATCCTATCCAAACTACGACCCTTTTGGGTAGTACCACCCACACCCAGGTGGACCCTCCCATTGTCCTACCCAGAACTATGATAAACCAATTGGTGGCCTAATCCAGTACCACACACCCTTCATCCCAGTATCACATACCCTGGATCCAGCTACCTCTGAAAAGCGCCATCTATGAACACATGAGGATTTGGGGGAACATCTAGATACAAGTCATAACACTCATTATAGGCTCACAACAGACTCTGGCTTGATCACTTGGAGGACTTTTTTAGTGGTATGTATTAGTACACAGGATAGTGAGATTCATTATGGCATATTTGTACATACATACAACATATTTTTTTATTTTCATTCCTGTTACCTCCCGCTCTTTCCTCCTTAGCCCTTTCTCCACTTGTGCATCTCTAGAAGACATCTTGTAATTTCTTGTGCTCCCTCCTTTCTTTTTAAATTTAATTTTGTTTACTGTATTTATTTTTAAACTGCTTGTGTGGGAGAATCCAGGTGATTTTTAACTTCAGATTCTGGCTTATTCATCTTAACAAGATAATCTTCAGCTCCATCAATTTTCTTGGAAATACGATTTTATTTTTCTTTGTGGCTGAAAAATATTCTACCGGACACATATGCCACATATTTTTTTATCCACTCATCTATTCGTGATCAACTAGATTATTTTCACAGCTTAGCCACTGTGAATGTTGCTGCTAAAAGCATGGATATGCGTGTACTGCTATTAAATGGAATTGAGTTAGAAGTGTTTAGTATGACTAGGAAGCCTAGACCAACACTAGCTACTAAGTAACCAATGGCCTTCTGAACTAGATTAAGTGCTACTGAATGTGTTGCTTCATATCATTAATCACACTTCACATTTTGGAACACTTTAATGGGGTAATCGTTGTTTTACATACATTACACATATTATCTCAACTGAGTCTCACAATAAACCTTGACACCAGTATTAACTGCATCTCACAGAGAAGGATTCCAAGGCCCAGGGAATGAAGTCAGTTACCCAATTCATACAGCTAAGAAGTGAGATATCTGGGATTTATACCTACACAGTGGACTGGTACAACTTCTGTACTCCACTGTTTTGATCAGAAAAAGTATTTACTTCTGTTACTTACCTAACGCTTTTCTCAGTGCTGATTTAAATTAAGATTCTATTTTATTTCTCCCAAACGGAATCTATTTTATCTCATCTGTTTTCCATCACCTTCTTATTAGTCACCGTTCACTTCTATATCTGATAGATGGTTGCTAAAAAACAAGCGGCACTTGTTTTTCCTATGTGGAAATATGCTTATAAAAAAAGAGATGAGCCCAGATACTTCTTTTACCAGCTCCTACTATTGAGAAGATGGGCTTACTTAAGAAGTTCCTAAATATAGTAGTGGTCTATTTTCATTTGGCTTTCTTGGGGAATAAAATGTTCTTCACATGTGATTTTTCCACTTGAGTAATCTCACCTTTTTAAATGCCAATTCTAAAAAAAAATGTATAATATTTTGATGGATTTCTGAAATGACCACTTCTTCGTATTCTTAAGTAATAAATCCAACAAAATCTTTCCTTTATGACTCAGAATCATCTTGATGAATGCCTGTTATTTTACAGCTAAGCAACTTACCTTTGTCTATTTTTTAGCATTTCAGTTTTTTTGATATATCATCTACTGAGTTTTCTTTTTCTACAGATCTCCTTCTAAAACATTTCTCCTTGTACACTAATTAATTATATTTATACTGTGTGTTGGAAATGAAACAATTGATTGCTTAATCTATGCACATAAAATAAAAGTAAAGAACAGACAATAAGAATAAAAATACAAGACTTAGTAAGAATTGTTTTGATTATTATCTTTTTGACTCACAAACATTTTTCTATCACTTCAGCATTATGGACAGTATTTGGGAGGCACTGAGGCTGGTAGGCATTGCATCTCTGGACAGGGGAATGTTACTTGGTTTTGAAATTATATCAGAACTATAGGCACCTTACACTGAAGAACTCAATCCTCTTTTATAGCTTGCTTTTCATCCTCCTAACATTTTGAAGTAGCTATGGTCAAATGCAAATTATGCTGTGAAGACTTCTCTTTGCTTTTAAAGGATGTTGGTGATTCTGTTGCTCCAGGGTTTGAGGTGAAGTAGTGCTGTGAATGCATCCTGTTTAGCAAAGCTGCACTAAGCTATTCACATAGGGACAGTTCTTTGGAGATGGATTTTATTTCTGAGTTTGCTCATGTCTTGAATATCCAAATGAAAAATAAACTAGAGTTTTTTGCTAGACTTGTTGTTGAACTTTAGCTGTCTGGGTGAAGTGAATAACAGATTAATTAGTGATTGTATTGCTGAGAAGCCTAATGTTGCTGAGCCATCCGGTGTGGCATTTATGGGAGGGTGATCTTGTTGGATTACTCATTAAACTCTTTCAATACTTTGTTCCAAGGCTGTCAGTGGTCTTCCAGACTCTTATTAAATTAAGGTGAGGCTGAGATCTAGGTGCAGTGGGATCCATGCTTACCACTAACAATAAATAAGTCAACCTTGAAAACACGATCCCAGCTGCTCTAAGATCCCTTTCTAAAATTTATGCCATCGATATCATTATTATGTACAATGTGCTCACTTCAAAAATTTACAGAATTTTTTTAAAAAAAACCAATATGAGCATCAACATTGTCTGGGAAGAGCTGGACAAATTACTCATAATCACAACACAAAAATAATTAGTTTGGCATTTTTCCACGCAGTGGTGTGTTTCATATTCTTGATGGGCCTTCTATTGATAAATTTACTTGTTCATTCATTAAGCAATATTGACTCAGTAGCTCCTTTTATCTATTGAGGAATGAAGTGTCAAGAGTGTAGGATTAAGTAAAGCGTAAAAATCACTTCAACTTTTCTGATTTTTCACATTTATTCTACCCTACAGCTATGTCTTTTGGAGATCTTGTAATGGAACCCATAATATCTATAATCCCAATTTCTCTAGGTTGCTCTTTGACCAAAGACCCTGAAATCATTTTGTAAGCCTTATTAGAAGGCCAGTCTTTTAAAATATTAAATCAAATGGTTTGACTTTACCTTAATGTATGAAGTATGTGTTACTTAGATAGAAACTAAATTTTAATCTTCTAAAAATAGGTCCCTGACAATATAAGTCTTCTGAATTAAAGACAAGAGGCAAAATTAGCAAAACAAATTTTTTTTATCATAAAATTATAGTTTGTGTATCTTTTGGAGGGAGAGTAAAATACATATATATTATATATAATATATGTATAATTAAGTCAAACAAAATGTATTTACCTCAAAAAAGGAGGTATGTAGAGACTACTAGCCAATTCACTCTTTCGTTTTCTCACCAACAAGGACTTCTTAATTGTTACACATGAAGAAGAACCCGTGAGCATATCCCTTGTCCCCTGCAAGTATATGAGTTATAATACAGTTAATATCTAAGGAGTTAACAGGCAATCAAAAACATTCTGATGCCCGTTAGCTTCTAATTTTTTTCTCCAGACTCACTGTATTTGGTTTCACTACATTTTTTCTGATCATCATGAGCACTTCAGCACCGAACTGACTTTTTGTTGCTGTAGTTTGTTTTATTTTATTTGCATTCTTTCCTATGCTTAGAGTTCAGAAGTTCTTTATTAACTTTCTTGGCAACCCAGTTTCCCCTTTTTTTATATGTAATCTGCAAATTTCTGCATGTGATGTATCTTTTTATTCTTGCTGGTAAGTGTGCTCCTACTGTTGTCCCAGACCATAGACTCTGAGACTAAAGTGAATATAGATGACTGTAAGAAGACAGGTGGCCACCTGATTTCAAATTCTACAGCGGACGTATTGGCTTGCTCTTCCCAATGCTCCTTGACAGGGGTTTCCAGCGGCTCACAAACTTGACCAAAGCTGCAGCACCTGCTTGTTGTTAGGGTCCAGCTATCTTCATAGATCCTCTTGCCATTTTAATTTTACACTCAGTACAGAAATAATGAAGGGGATATGGAAATGACTGATGCTATTTAGAAATGTTGGTTTCCCTCAGTCAGTGTAGTTGAAGGCAAATTTATGGAAGTGATTTGCCTGAAAGCACTTTAGAGAAGAGTAAAACTCACTCAGCATGTAGATAATGAAGCATAGTAACAACTGTGTATTGAGTAGCTACTCCACGCAAGGTAGTATTCCAGCTTTTCATTGCATATATACTTATGTAATTCTCAAGCAAGTCCTGCAAATGTGTTTACTACCTTTATTAATAGATGGAGAAGCACAGAAAATTTGATAATCAAAAATAGTGGGTGTTTTTAAAGTCTTTGTTCCTCCCACAACATTTCACTAGCTTGAGTTTTTACAGGAATGTGTAGATAGGCTGTTGAAAGTAGCACATGCTTTTAGAAGGCCTTGACTTTGAACTAAAAATATATATATATAATTTATATTATATATGGGCTTTATTAGGAGTGTGGAGAGAAAGACAAATGTATCTAATAAGTCTTCCAGAGACATGGGAAGTAGATGATTGGCAGTTATTCTTTATGTCAGCACCAGCAAGGTGGTAAGGCGTTGGAAGTAGAAGACATGATCAGTTAAAATGTTTGGAAAAGAGCAGTGTCAAGGAGCACCATAGTCCCCCATGACAGATAAAAATCAAACAATTATTAGCTAATATGGGTGCTAGGAGAAGAGGCGGGAGGAGTTCTCATGCTCAGCTACACCCTAACAAGCAATTTAGTGAACAGTCCTTGTTGGGGTGTAAACACTTCTCATGATTGGTGACTGGAGCTATATGTGGATCCACATAGTCCTGAAACTGCTGTAAGATCCCTGGAGTTAAACATTTGTGCACTTGTGTAAGAAACAGGATACATCTATAAATGAACTGTATGTAAAGATAATTAAACAGATATACGTGTATTTTCTATGTATACACATTTTCTTTTGGACCAGAAAACTATTTTGCATAGTTTCGTATTTCTAGACTTCAAGTTAGCAGACGTTATGTTGACTCTGTTTAAATGTGGTAATAACTTTATTGGCCAATATTTATTAACACTTTTCTTGGAAGAAATTATTGGCTACTATGTAGAGTATGAAAATTGCAGTATTGGTCCTTGAAGATAGTTGTTAAATAAACTTCTTCCTAGTCCCTTTCCAGATCTATCTAAGTACCTTGTGTGAAAGGACTGAAAAAAAAAGTCTCAAGCCAGATACAGACATCAAGAATTTGGATGCAAGTCTGTGCCCAAAAAGAATCAGATAAAATATTACACTACTGTATTGTAAATAAACAATAAAAACTTTGCAAAATGAATTTTTAAGCTCTTATATGTCCTTTTTTTCCTTTTGCTTTCCTGAAACAGTGGAGGCGCTGCATTTGGGGACATTAATGGCTGCTCACGGCTACTTCTTTCCAATCTCCGATCATGTCCTCACACTCAAGGATGACGGCACTTTTTACCGCTTTCAAGTAAGTTAAAATGAAAATATTCTTTAACAGAAAGCTAGATGCCAGCCTTTTGTTTCCTATTCTTTTTTAATAAAATTCTTGGAAACATTGACTTAGGCTAATTAGAAAGTAATTAATATTAAATTTAAAAAGTAAAAATAACAGAGAAAAATTGGTGTGCTCTGCGAAGATGTTTTGTGAGAGCCAAGCTGTGCAATGATTAAAGTTTCTTTTTATATAGAAAACCTGAAGAAAATTCGTAAAATGGCTAGTAGAATTTAGGAAGTGAGTCTCCATCTACACGCTAAATCTAGCTAGAAGGAAGAATTTGAGAGATGCAATTAAATTTATTACTCTCTGTTCCCTGCCTACGATAAAAAATCATCTTCACTTCTAGAACATTGTCATGGGGATGCTGGAAGAACTTAGCTGAGTATAAAAACCCTAGACTTGTTAATGTCTGAGGCCCTTCTGCCGGTCTGTGAAGACTAACATGCCTGGAACTTTATGTGGACACTCAGCAGGACAGGAGGACACCTTAGATAAGGTATAAACTGGTAGGAGTCATTCTAGGTCATATCCAGGAGACAGATACAGTTATTCTTGAGGAAATGACTGGGAAGTAATTTCAGTCATTTTGGATGCAGTGCACATTTGCATTCACAATGATTTACCTCAGTGTATTCTACATTCCTTTAGATGTGGTTCATTCATAACTCACTGGGGGATTCTGGCCTATACAATTAAGGCACATAGATGGCTTGAGCCCAAACTCTAACTTATTGGAGGTATTTCCTGGAGAATTCTCCTGATTGCCCAGCTTTCAAAGATTGAAACATTTTTCTCACTTGTTCTAAATATTATTAAATGCTCTATATCTAAAGAAATGACTTAATAGTAATTTGAATGACTAAATTTTGCTTGGGAAAGCTATAGCAAAGAGGAGATATGCTTAAAAATTGTTTTCAAAGGTCTTTGACTTCTTGAAACACTCTGTCACTTCCCTTGGATGGTTTTATCCCAAGGCAAACAATCATGGGATGCTTTTGTACTGAATTTTGTGGAGCTAAAACAGTCTCCAGAAACTGTGATAGTATTCAAGTATTTTAGTTAAAGTTTTATTTCAAAAAGCTTTTAAAATAATACAACTTTATTCTTTATAATGATACAACTTAAAGTAATGGTAGCTTAAAATAGTTTATTATCAAGTTAAAGTAACATGCAGTCCTAAGGTTTAACATTTTAATACATAAGAAGTATTGGTGGTTAGCAAATAAGTAGTCATACATAAACTACTACTTAATTTTTAAAGGATACTCTTTTATTATAGGATTACATTTTCTATATAATCTTACTTTTATGAGAACAATTCTCAAAGAAATTAGAAATACACTTTAGGACTACCAAAATTCTCACAAATTCAGAAGGAAAGCCTGTTGCATATTTATGAAAATAAAGAATTGTATTCATTTTTACAGCCAATATTGTTAGCAAGACCATCCACATGTAAATGAGCATGTCTGTAAGGGAAATATTAAGTACAGTCTGCAGACGCTGCCCTTGTCTGAATGAAAATGGTGTCAACTAGCAGTAACCTGGAAACTTTAGCTCCACCCTTGTCATCTCCAGACTGAAACTGGCAGGTAGATTTGGTTTAAGCGTCTTCATCAGGCTCATGAGTCAAGAGGAGCAAAGCTAGGAACTGAGAACTGTACAGTTGGGACAAGAAAGAACTTCAGAACAAAACAAGGGGATGGGTGCAAAGGATCTGTGAATTAGATAATTACAAGGCTTAGGCAGAGGACTATCAATACTGATGTGCTTATGTATATAAGATAGATAACATATACTATGTATGAGTATATTAAAATCACATTATTAGATATTTAATATTCCATATTTTAGCAATCCATTAATATTTGCAGTAGCATCTAAATATGACATATTTATAAATGTATTGGAATTCTAAAATTATGGAAAAAAATCAAAAGCAGAAGAGTCAGGGTTAAGTGAATTTCTACCAAGACACCAATTAATCTATATTTAACCCACTTTAATAATAGGAGACATTATTGTTCAAGGTGTTCACGTCTGTTTTTATGTTGGTTCCAAGCAGCAGATAGGTCTTCATTATGAGGAACTGAAATTCAGTTCCTCAGAAGGATTTTTTAAATTATGAATTAAAACAGGAGACTTACCGTGTCATGTTTACAATTCCTCTGTTGAGTGATGGAGATTGCAGCCATCGTTGGGAATCTAGAGAGGCTTCAGGGCATGAGTTGGAGACAAACAGAATTCTTCATTTTGTTGACATGTCACAGTGAAATTGTCTCAGATTTTTAGTGCATGATTTAATCACTTGATTTTTGCATTCACTATAAACTTGGAATTGTCCAGTCCTTTGCTAATTAGAATTTAGATCGGACAAGATTCTCCGGGCAGGTATCGTTCATGACTCTTCTTATTAATATGTGAGCTGAAGGTCAGTGAGAAATGACTGGAGAATTTCTGATAAATTTCATGCTAACTAAGAAAGCCAATAGTGAAAAACAGAGACACTTGTACCTTAAATATGCTAAAGTCTAGAATTGTAGAAGTATGTCTTTAATTTTCCACAGACTGTAAGAATTTCTTATTCTCTTATAGTGTCTATTACTTTAAGTCAGAGCATTTTTCCCTAGGAAAAAAAAATCTTCCAATATTAGTGAAAAATGTTGATTTTACAGCATTTCCATATAACATCACATGACAATTTTTTATCCTTTATTTTTAAAGTCAGGAAACTTTTACTAAAGCAAATGATAAAAAAACAAAGATGAGTTCCAAGAGTACAACTGAGAACATTTCTAGCGGTTTTGAGGGGAAATATATATACCTGAGTAGTCTGACTAGACTAGGTATTTTAAAGTCAGATAAACAGATATGCATACCAAAGAAAGAAGCAAAAAGATTAATGGACTCTAAGGAGAAGTAGCTCAAAGTCAGTGCCTCATATGAAAGCAAGCTTTTAGCTACTTCATCTCCCTCTGGCTTTCCTATAATCCTGACCCCAGTTTTATTTCTAAGAAATAAATCTTCAAAGCTCCATCTCCCACAGAGTCAAGTAGGATTGGGGTGATGAGTGTGGTCCATGTAAGTTTTAACATCTCTAGCGATCCAGTCCTTCTTTTTCTTCTAAAATTCCTGCCGTGATTTTGTTCCGGTGTGCACAGAAGTAGTATTCATAGCCTTCTTTATTATTATACTGCAGTAATTTCTAAGAAAGAGTGGCTGATGGGTAAAAATCCCCTTGTGGTCTCAGACGCTTTAGAAAGATGCTCTCCCAGAGATTCTAGCAGCTCTTGCAGTGACCCATTTCCTGTCCTTGAGAATCACCCTTCTAGAGAAAAGAATTATGAGGTAATCAACCATTACTGCAAATATGCATGTTGCACATGGATTGTTCATATATTTAATTAATAGATGCAGTGAACCCCGCAACACTGGGGTCTGCAGTCGCTGTTCCACTGAGTCTTGGAGCCGTCAGTATTTCAGGGGGTAGCGTTTGTTTTGGGGGGGTGGGGCTGGTGGTCTGCACGTTTCCTCATTGTCTGGAGCCAAGCAGGTCCAGTCAGCAGGACTAGAAGTGTCCTTTTAGAAAATATAAAATCTTGATGGTGATAATGTGTTTTTCTTGATCAGACATTTTCTTCATATTTTAGTCAGTCAGTTTCTAGAGTTGTACAAAATTAGAATTCTGCCTATCATTAGCCACATGGATCAACTGAGATGGCAGCAGTACTTTGTACAGTTTGAAACTTTAGAGAAATGAATGACTTTATGAAGGAATGTTTTCAAAACCTTGAGACCATAGTGTTAAGTGGAATAAATCAGACACACAAGCTTAAATATCACATGGTTTCTCTTACATGAGAAACTCAAATTGTAAATAGTAAAACAAAAGATAATAGGAAGTAGAGAGACAGATCTCTCTCAAGTGGAAAGGGGAGCAAGAGGTGGAGGGAGAGGGAGTGACGGGAGAGAAAGGGGATGTAAAAAGGAGTTAATACATGTTATGTTCATGTGCCTGTACCAGCTCCACACAAAGAATATAAACATTATATCCTGCAAATACATACTAATAAAAATTTTTTAAGTAAAGGTAAAAAGTTGCTTTAATTTAGTTGGATAATTTTGAGAATTGCATTATGTGATTAGTGGAGACAGGCAAATGATTGCTCATCTTGCAAAGATTTTTATCATTTGAGCTTTTTGGATATATCAAAGGCAGTGTTAAAATATATGATGTATAGAAAACAATATATTATATCTAAACATATTTCATCCCAAGTCTTGCTCAATAATATTCTCCTTTTAGATCTCTCTATGGATAAAATTTTTGTTTAAAAAATGTCATCACATATTTTACTTTTATGCCCACTGGTATGAAATTACAGCAAATATATGACATTTTAAAAATATTTATCTTAAGGATACATTTTAGGTACACCTAGTGAAATATATGGCATTTTAAACACTTGTTGGTGATTGGTCAGCAGAGTGATTGGAGGCTGAGTAATTGGCCAGCAAAGTAATTGTAGATGAAAACCTTGTAGTGTCTGTCTGGTAATTTATTCTGAGTTCCAAAATGCATATTACTAGCAAATGGTTCAAGACAGTTGCTGGAGATAAATAGTTCATAAATCAGAAATTCTGTCAGAGTTTTACATGCCTGACTTGGCTTATCCCCCTTTTGCCCACAGACTCCCTATTTTTGGCCATCAAACTGTTGGGAGCCAGAAAACACAGACTACGGTCAGTATCATATCTTGTCCTTTTAGTATTGATTACTAATATGTCTGGATGACCATGTATTTGCATTTTATTGCCTTTGTCATGGAGAGAGGGGAAGCGCAATACTCAGCCTGGGATCGATATTTCTAACACTGAATGTATGAATGGCCTTCTTTGGTGGTAACTTTTTCCATGGCGTAGTGTTCTCTGCAACTATTAAATTAAAACTTCTAAATAAGTCAAGAGCTATAAATTAGCTTTGAAAAGTTACTATTTTTTTCATAGTACCCTGAAATTACTAGAAAGAATAACAAAAGGTCCTAGGGAGCTAAAACTCTGCTTCAACTCTCCCACTTAACTGTATGACTTTGCAAGCACCTTGATTTCCTAGGGGTCCACTTTTCTCATTGTTATACGAGACATCTTAGATTGTAGGACAGGAAGTTGGTATTAAGCATAGAGGTGGTAACTGCAAGCAAAATCAAAGGTACAGTATCTAATTTAATCCTAATAAATCAAGTTGTATGAACTTAGAATAAACTTGGTTCAACAACTGTGATTTCATTTAAGCGCTTCAAGGAAAAAAGTTGCTCCTAGTAAGTGTATCTTCTGAAAGGCAATAGTTTTCACAAACAGGATTTCATGGTTTTTGAACATCATTTCTAAAAACGTATTGAGAATTGTTTCTGGGCCAAATGCTGTATTAAGTGCTGAGATAACAAAGGTGACTGGTTTCATCTACACACCTTGGCCACATTGAATGAAGAGGAATTGTCTCAGGCTACAAAGTATGTAATATGGTTAATTTATGTAAATAACAACTTCCTTTTTAAACTACATTTTGATTATTACACAGTTGTGTACAGTTTATAGGCCACAGCTTTGACACATCTGAATTGGGCACTTCACAGGCTAGATAAGAATGATGACTCACACAATAACCATTCTTATAGAGTTCTTATATTGCCAAATGAATGTAGTAGTGGCAACGTAAAGTGATGATATGGAAGTTTAAAAGAATGAGAGGTTACTTTACTTTGGGGAAGGGGGCTTCAGGATGCTTTTACAAAAAAATTGGGAATATTTGTGCTGAATTTTAAAGGCAGAAATAATTTATCAGGTGATGGGGCAGGACAAGCTTTTGAAGAAGCCAGTGAGAAGCTTCACAGTAACTTGGCTTTCTTTGGTGTTGCTCCTGGAGAGCCATCTTCTGAAGAATAAGCCTAGAAAAGTCTATGGAAACCAAGGGAGCCACCTTCAGACTTGTCATTGTAGAACACTCAATTTAGTAGCTCATCCAAGAGTGGCCAGGTGCTAGTCAAAGGATTCAGACGTACTTCATAGAAAACAATCTGAAAATCAGAATATTGATAAATTTGTAGAGTAGATGATTCCTTTCTGGAGTGGAAATGCTGATTTTTTGATCCGTAGCTCACATTCCTCAAAACTGAGGCCCTTGGAGAAAGAAGTAAGAAAAAATTGCTGATTTGTAGGTTTGAGTTGGAGAACTTACTAGAGCATTTTGTCAAACTTGGGACGATGTCTGGGGGCTGTCCCACTAAGGAGGGTGCGGTCTGGTGGAGAGGAATCCTGAGCAGCTGCAGTTGGGCTTGTTGAGAGAGAGAGAAACCCAGGTGTTGGAGGCAGAGAGATCTGAGCCCAACTACCATCACAACCATCGATCAGCTGTGTGACGTTAGGTGGTGCCTCACATGTCTGAGCTTCATTTTGCTCACATTTCAAACAAGAACAATAATATGAATTTCCTATAGCGGTTGGAATAATTCAAACTAACAAGTTTAAGTAAATGGGTATTGTTCCTCTCACATACTCAATAAATCAGAACCATTATTGTCATCATCATTGTCCATCACCTACACTGCCACTCTTGCCTGCTGAAAAGAGAATCCTTATTCTCATGTTTCTCTCTAGTCATCTTTCTTGCTTTTCATAAATATTTTAGGGTGATCACAACCAAAGCTCGTGTTTTATGACTTTATAGTAGATTGAAGCTTCAGTAGTGAGCTAAGGGAACATCATGGGTTATACAGCAGATCATAATCAAAGTGGATTATCCCAACATGGTTAACATCACTCAGTTTCACACTCTTCCTGGTGTCCATTTCAGAAGGGCTCATGTTCTAAACTTTTTTCCCCAAATCTGGAATGTCTGCTACCTGCTAGTTAAGTGCAGACATATTCTGTAATTTTGACATTTGTTTTCCCCCAGAAGAAACATTTTGTTTGCATCTATCTTGCATGGATTATATGAAGTGGAGAATAAAATGTTATAGGCGAGAAATAAGAGAAATTTGTTTAAAATATACTGAAACTTAAACCCTTTTTAAAATTAGACCCTTTTTAAAGGGGGATGTTGACAGTGTTATATACTTGGGCTGTGAGGTCCAAACCATGGTGACTACATAGGCTGCATTTGTAAGACAACTTTGGGACAAAGGGGTACATTGCCTAAGATGGGTTTATTTATTTAAGATATGTTTAAAGAACAATCTTTCTTCAGCTTATTAACATCCTAATTTCTGTCTCCATCACCAACTTGAACTTAGGAGATAGGTTCTACAGAACATAAATCTCTACAGATCAGTTAGTATGGAAAAATGCTTTCCTTGGTTACCTTGGTCTCATAGCAAAATGTAATGCACTGATTATATTCATTGTCTAAGTAAAGCCATCACAGATGCCAGATTTTATACATCTGTAAACTTTTGAAAGTCAAGTTGGGTGAGATTTACAATACTTGTCGTACAGCTACAAAAAATGATTCCAACACATACCAGTTAAAATGGAGTCAGAAATGAATTTTCTTTTTTTTTTTTTTTTTTGTATTATTTTGGTGGAGTGCTGGTGATTGAACTCGGGGTCTTGTGCTTACCAGGCAAGCTCTTTACCACTGAGCTAAATCACCAATCTCAGGAATGACCTTTGTATCATCAAGAATGATCCTGCATATAGAGCTTGTAGTGAGGACTGGAGGCTGAGGCACAAGAAAGCTCAAGGGAACTTTGGTAAGAAGTAGAGGCAGTATCAGCAGTAGCAGCCTGAAACAGAGGCCAGAGACAGCTTTGTCAGTGGTATCTGTGGGCACACACATTGCACGCTGGGTGTCCTAGAAATGAGCACTCATTCGCCAGTGTCTTTAGGGGGCTCCTTTGGAGGGTTTAATCTCCAGCATCCAAATAGGATTTTAACTCTAAGGAATTCAAATTTCCAGTGAGGACTGGAGATGTCCCTGTACTTGTGGTAGTCACCTGTATCCCACACAAATCCTAGCCCCATCTTTATTTAAAATATTATTATCTTATCATCATGGACTTTTTAAAATTAATTATTTTGGAAATTAGCATCCAAATATCATTTATCTTGAGCACTGAGATTTTTAGCACTCTTTTAAATGTTGCTCTGGAGGTAACTGTCTCACTTACCTCATCCTTGTGGTAATGACTCTAATACTCCAGTTTATTGTTAGGCCATGTGATAAAATATTCAAGACAAGGTAGATTTTTTTTGTACACTATGGTATCCAAAGACTGAAAACTAATTTAATGAAGATAATTTGAAGAACCTAAGAATATTTAGTCAGAAGGAAAAAACAAAGAGGATTTAATATGAAAGAGCTACCATGTGCTTGAGAGGGAGAAACAATTTTCTAGTGTGCACACCATCAGAACCAACACAGGACAGTTGCAGAGGAAATATTTACTCTCAACATTAGAACCTTCCGGCAAGGAAAATAGGTCAAAAGCTTGCATTACCTGGTAGGATAAAGATTTGTACCTCGGAAAATATTTAACCAAAAACTGATCTTTTCTCCAGAATATAGCGAAGGCTTTCAAGCCTGTAGAGAGAAATTACGCTTGGTGACCTAAGTAACCAGACAAAAGTTCTCCTTATCAAACCATGCTAAAGTAATATTAAAAGATACAGAGAGTTAATGCATTTTCCATTGATGGTAATAAGAAGTCAGTCAAAATGAAGTATTCTAGTTGGCCAACCATAGCAAATATATATTGATATAAGTACAGCAGCTTTGAGTTAAATAATATTTTTTATTTGGGGAATAGATTTTAAATTGGTCAATTACTATTGATAGAATGCCTACTATATTTATTGTTCTGTGTTTAGGTGAAGGATGACAAGGAATTTATTGTCAGGGAAAGATATCAAATATACAGTTCTTTAACTTCAAAATGACTTTGCAAAACCGAATTGATAGCCTATATGGCTTTAGAACTGTATTTATATCTGAATGACTGACAAAATAAGAGTGATGTAAATACCTTTGCACTGGTAATTCTCTATATAACACAATAAGTCTCTGACTTATGAATATTCAAATTACAGACTTTCACAGATAGGAGCAGATGTTGCGTTAAGTAGATGCAAACAAATCACAAGAGTAGCTCACGTGTCTGCTCATTGTCACAGTAGTGCTGCTGTGTGCTTACCGCACAGTGTGATAGTGTACAATAGTACATTGCCCCATCAGAGCCCACGATGTATGGAAACAAGAGAAAAAGCAGTAATCATGTGGAGGTTTAGATTTTACTCTGCCACAAAGAATGATAAGCTTGAGATATTCCTAGGTAAATGGATGCATCTTGAGACCATACTCTTAAGTGAAATAAATCGGACACACATGTTTAAATACCGCATTGTTTCTCTGGTATGAGAAACTGAAAGTGTAAATAAAGGCTAAAATGTATTATATTGGGAAAGGGAAGAAAATGTCCAAATGGGAAAGGGAACAAGGGAGGGGGAACGGAACAGAGGACAAGAGAAATAAGAAATGGAAGGAAAAAATGGAAACAAAGCTTTTGTAAATAGGGAGGAGGAGGTGAGGTGAGGGGAACGGGAAAAAAAGAAGCAACAAGATGTGTCATGTACAGGTACAAATCCCCTATGATGAATGTTATCACTATGTACATCTAAAATGTACCACTAAAATAAAATTAAAAAAATAAATTTCATATTCTTATTTTTCATTGCTGGTATAGAGAAAAGCAAGTGACTTTTGCATCCTGCAGTCTTACTATGATCACTTATATCTAGGAATTTTTTTTTGTTGTTTCATTAGGAATTTTTGTGTAAATAAACATGTCTTCTGTGAAGTCTTTCATTTCATTTCCTTATTTTATGTTACTTAGGATTCCAATACAATGTTGAATAGGAGTGATGAGAGGGGATAGTCCTGTTCCTGACCTTAGTGGAAAAGCATCTGATTCCTCTGATGTTGCCAGTAGTCATTTTGCAGGTGCTCTTTATCAAGTTGAAGAAGTCTCCCTACATTCCTAGTTTGATGAGAGTATTTTTAATCATGAGTGGGTGCTAGATTTTATCAAATGCCTTCTCTGCATCTATTAATATGATTACATGATTTTTCTTTTTTAGCTTTTTGATGTGATGGGTTAGATTAATTGAACTTTAAATTGTGTACCTGGAATAAATATATCTGGTCATGCTGTATGATTCTTTTCAAAATACTATGCTACTATTTCGTTAATGAAGTCATAATAAGTCATAATGTACACGTGTGTGTGTGCGTATGTGCATGTGGGGTAGTGTGGAATGATTGCTTTGTGTTAAAGACTGAATTTGGAAGCACTGAAATCCATTAGAAATTAAAAAAAAATAAATAACAACATGCTTCCTAAGAGGGAGCCAGTTCTGATGACTTTGCAAGTTACTAGAATGGAGGCTTGGCCATCACTCGAGAGCAGTATATTTCACTCTTTATCAAAGTGTGGCTCTACCTTGCCTGTATCAATAGGGACAATGTTAAAGTACAGAATTCTGGCCTCTTTATCAACCAGTTAAATCTGAGACTCCAGCCCAAGTACTGATGTTATTAACAAGCTCTGAAGAAGTACATTAAGGTTTGAAAACAAGCCATTTTTATTTAGTTTTACCAGGACAAATTAAATTTATATTAGTATTTCTGATTTTTTTTAATTTGATCTCATTTTGAATGACTGTTCCTATTTTTCCACCCACATACTGAGTAAAAGTATGTGAGAAATTTGAATAACACTTAACTCTTTATATCAGACTCTCACATCCATCCTTTGAGTTGATCCTTCACAGATGCTACTAGCCCCGTTCTACAGATGAAAAAACAAAGATTCAGACATGATCTACTCTGCTGGTAAAGATGACAGAGCCAGCTAATTGGAACCCGCAACCCAGGATTTGTTTCTGACTTAGTTTCATGCTTTTCTTTCTCTGTCATAATTGCCTTTCATTCACCATCCACCAGACATGAGTGCTTTTCAGTTGGATTTGCGGCAAGCTGCATGGCTAGCTACAAGTGTCCAGTGTGTAGCCAGCTGTGCAATCCTGAAGTAGAAGGTTCAAGCTATTGTGGGACAGGAAGACTTTGGAGTCATTAGTGTGTAAGTTGTTGCTAAAGCAAGGTCGTGGATGAACCTGTTCCAGAATAACATGATATAGTGAGACAAAGAGATGTCCCATAGATAATATCAACCTAGATAATGTCAACATTTCAGAAAAAAAAAATACCAGAAGAAAAACCAGTATGTGAGAATAGCAAAGATATAAGAAGATCAGATTTTACAAAGGGGATTAAAAATGAGGGAGCAAAGGCAGCAATAACCGTAAATGGCTTTCCCAATATTTGACAGTGAAGTAAAAGAGATGGTGGCTGGGTGAATAGATGCATGTGTGGATGGATGGGGGGGGCGTGTTCACATGATGGATATGGCACTGTCTCAGTGCTATACAGTTCAGTATGGAAGAGAGTTGTATTATTTGAGAATTAGAGGGAGGCTTCAGTGAAGAGAAATATTGAAAGGGAGAGAGATAACCAGTACATCTGGCACAGATATTTAGCTTCTTTCCCAGGACGGAGAAAGAAGGAACAGAAGATTCTTAACAGGCACTACTGTTTGGGTGATCTTTCTCATCCATGCTATAACTTAGAATTAAGTTTCAAACCCTCTGATTATGACCATTTAGGTAGAGCAAAAGACTAGTTACCTTACCTTACCCTGAGTATTAGGTGGAAAAGAAATAACCCATTGATAATGGTAAAGTGGCACTATACAGGGAAAACTGTGGAATGGGGATGTGACCACATGAGGAAAATATATATCTGTTCCAGAAAAGGGAGTGCGCACGATGCACATTTGAACTATAATATGTGTATTCATTTACTTGTGAAATTATTGGAAGCTTATGATCAAGAAATGCTGTCTATGTGAGTATATTTCATTACATTTTATGGACTTAAACAAACAATTCATAACAAACTAAATCAATGGGGATGACGCGAAGTAAACATTACTTTTCAATTAAAAGTCATGAGGATCTGTCTCTGAAAATCGTGATGAACTGAAAGCAACACTAAAGCAGTAAGATATCCTAGAAATACCTGGAATCCAGTTACCCACTATGGAGTTCATTGCCAAGTGTTATGTGACGGACGGTCCAATATCTTAGGAACGTGAATTGGAGACCTCGGCAAACTCTACCCACAAGCTAATCGCACTTCATGCATTCCAAATCTTTAAGCTTGTGTTTTCTGTGTCTCCATAAAATCTGAGGAAAGCCTGGCAGCTTGGAGTCACTTCAAAGTCTGGAGCGGTGGACTCCTTTGCAGGCTTTGCACTGAGGATCATGGATCTGGGGTTGGTCTGTATTAAGAAACTTTCCCAATCCTGATTCCTTGTGTAACACAAGTATTCCTACTTTTTGTGAATTACTGAACCACATAACTAGGTGCCTTTTTCAAGGGACAAGGGAGGATACTTGGAGAATAGTAATTCTGATAATAAAACCCCCTTTACAGGTAAGAGAGAAGGTATTTTAGAATCTGGATCAATATGAAAATATTCTGCCTTAGGTAGACATTTTACCTGGGATGCAGAAAGCTTTGAAGGTGCTAGTGTATAAGCAAACCTCCTCATTAAGTTAATGTCAAATTAAGAACTACAACATTTATCTGGCCATCCATCTTTCTATATATTATTTATGTAGGTTAATAGCTATAGGAAACACATTTGTCTCATTTAAAATTTTACTAAAGAAAAATTGCTAATCATGATGGCCATGATAAAAACAAAAAGTATTCTGACTTGATTGAGAGACTTTTTGAACAGTGTGTTTAAGCTCAAGTGATTTGCCAAAACATTATTTAATTAAAATCTGTTTAGAAGGTACTTACACATCTGAGTTCATCATTTCCTTCAGCAAAAACAGAATGGAGAAACTATAGTATTTTGTTTCTACATTGTCTTGAAAGAAGGGAAATTTACACTATTTTACTTCACATGTAACAAAGGAGAAAAAAATCTGAGGAGCAGGGCAGAGTTTAATTTTTGCTGTTGTATCTCTGAAACTTCCTGGCCCAAGATGACAGTGTTGCTTTAAACTTTGACTTTCTCCAGCCACAGATGTCAGAACTGAAGGGACCCTGCATAGTCATCCGGTTCTGCCATCTCAGGTAAAGGTGAGACCACTGAATTCCAGAGGGCAGCAGGGCCCACCAAGTCAGGGCCACACCTGCCACTATCGGCTAAATTGGGAAGGCACTGAAAAATAAGATAAATAGTAAGAAACATGAATGCCTACTTAGTAGAGTATTGAGTGAATATTTTCTATAACCTATTCTTAAATGGTTGCAACTTTTCTCAGGCCATTACATATATTAAATATGTTGCGGCCTTGTATTAACAGCATTTTTACGGAACAAAAAATGTCAGGCTGTGTCTTATGTGATTGACCCATGCTGCACTTTCTTGCTAAGTTTGAGGTATCAGAGTCTTGTTAAAGAAGTTTCTCTTTGAGTCAAGAAATATTTTTTCTAAATCAGCCTGATACCATGCTGGTTTCTTTGTGAAGCTTTTGCAAGCTCTTAGCTGTTGTAATAAAAGTACCAGTGATAACATCACTGTGCTATTTGTCAAGTTCCAGTGGTATACCTCAGGCTGAGTCCTTGGAGGACAAAGCAAAGGCCAAGACTGGCAAAGACTTCTTAGATGTATTTCTGGTTTAGACATCTTGTGAGTTTGGGAAGAACAATGTCTCTGCTTAGGTTTTGGGAGGACTTGTAGTACCTCTGCCCAGGTGACACTTGAAATTCTCAGCTCAAACTATCATATAAAATATGCTAGATTTAAGATGTGCCAGGGGGACTTCTGGGAATGGAATAATCAAGACACTACTTTGTAGTTACTGAGCACACTTAAGGGGACAAATACTGTCCAAAAATGGGTGTAGTCCCCTGAGAGGGCGTCTAATGGGATACCTGTCAGGCTATCCACAGGCACAGTAGGAGGCTGCAAGGCAAATAGATCCACAGCCTCCTTCCAAGGTCCTCAGTACAGCCTCAGTGGAACTTCATAGATATCTGCTGAGAGAATCCTAGTTTCCATCTAGTATTTCTATCCTTTAGTCCACTAGTAAAAGTACACACAAAGGACTTCCCTGCTGAAACCTGTGTCACAATATGGGTAGTAGGACCATAGTAGGTATCAGACAGATCCTGAGAAATTAGTAGCTTGAGATTCAAACCCTCAGGTGGCCTGTTCAGATTAATTTTATATCATGCTTGACAAGACCAAATCTGATAATGCACATCTACTAATACTTACAGAACGCCTTGAATACCCCTGGATGCGCAGGAGTATTAGTCGACATGCATCCAGGACACGCATCAACTCAGGACTTGAACTCCATACCAAAACACTTCCACGGGGTACTCCGAATGCATGCCACTTTCTCATTTCTTCTGTGTAAAGGAAGAGCACGAGTCCTGGAGTCAGACAAACAGTGCCTCATGTTCTGGGTCAGCATTTAATACCTGTGACCCATGGCCAATGACTTAACATTTTTGAGTTTCAGTTTTTGCATCTATAAAATTGGATCTCAAAATCAGATCCCATTTTACACCCAAGAGAACATCAATTATAGTTAATCAATCCTTTCCATTTCTTCCTGTTTCTGTCCTCTCCCCAGATTGCTGGTTCTTTCTGGTCCTCCTGTCTCCTTAGTTAAAATATTACAAACTCCTCATTTGTAGCACAGAACTCTTTTACACATTATTCATTTTGTTTCACATATATCATATTAATGAAGCAGATGGATAATAAAATGAAGGTTACCATCTCAATTATTCCTGGATTCGTGAATATAAGATTTTTTTCTAGCTTTCTTAAAAAACTGTGTCAAGCACCAGTGAACACGTAGTGCTGCAGCAATGATCTTGAGTGGATTTTGATTTATAAATTATACTCTTCTCTTGAGTTATCTTCCTTGGTTTCCTTGGAAACTTTAATATATTTAAGGTGTGCATTCTAAGTGCCAAGGTTCATAACCATAGTGATATGGATTTTAGTTCCTCGTGGGCTTTCGTTCTTTTATATTCTGATGGGCAAAACTATTAGTTACTGGTAAAAATAATGCAGGCTCACTGCAGCATCTTAGAATCATTTATGACCTTTGAATATTTATCAGGGTGTGAAAAATTTTAAATACTATGCATTTTGTGCTGAAATCAGATCAAACATGAATTATCTTTTATTCAGTGTTTTTACAAATATGTTCGTAACTGTGTGTCTCTTATTGTGCACACTGAGGCTTAAATCCCACATTATCCAGCGTGATGAACTCAGGATCAGTGTTTTGGGTGAGGCCCATACACTTTTCCAGACCTTATGACCAGCCTGCACGGAAAGAACGATTTCATTCATCCTTCTGACTTGAATTAGGGGAAAAGTACTCTTTTAAAATCAGAGTTTTTTTTCTAAAATCTAGGTTTCTGTTATGTAATACCTGTGAGTAATTTGAAAGAAACAGAAATATGAGAGAGAATAAATGCTATCCTTTTTGTAAAAGTACAGGGAGCAGATGTGTTTCAATAGAAATGCTCAAGTTATGACTGAGTAAATAGACTTACACCAAAATTACAGAAGAAGATAAATTTATTTTATACACACTCTTCACATTTGGATGTGTGTGTGTGTGTGTGTGTGTGTGTGTGTCTGTGTTGAACAGAAACTGTTACACACGGGCCACAGAAAGTTATGCAGCAAAGCATGCTTTAAGATACGTCAGGGCCGGGGGTACAATTCGGTGGCTGAGCTCTTCTCTGGTATGCCTTCGGCACTGGGTTAAATTGCCTGAATCTGGGGGCAAAAAAAAAAGAAAAGAAAAAGTTAAAGCCTTGTACCACTCTCAAGTTTGATTCTTTTCTGGGAGAAGTATCATACTACTTACTTTTCATTCATTTAATTAATTTAAAGAATTTGGTAGTTTGCATTCCTTTCTCCATCCTCACTCCCTCACTCTTGTCCCAATAGGAGGGAATAATTTATATCTTAGAACTAAGAGAAGCTAAAAGCTTAGAGTTTGCTCATCTTCAATGAAGAGTAAGTAACAGATGTTACCTTTGTAATCGAAAGCTCAAGGTTGCATGGTCTTTGAGTCATGATGGGAAGACCAGCATCATTGTGGAAAAAGTATGACTAGATCTGCCTGCTCAATGTATTTACTTTTAATAAGTGTTAAACATACTGATATAAACACTTTTTCCCCCACTAATGAATGGTTGATAATCTTTAAGTGATCAAGTAGCTCACTGCTGTGCAGTAGTGAAGCCATTGGCTACAGATGGTTATTTAAATATGAATTAATTTAATTTAATTTAAAAATTAAGTTCCTCACTCTCCTAGTCACATTTCAAGTGCCCTGTACCTCCATATGACTAATGGCTACTGTATTGGGTAGCGCAGAATATCTCATCTCCCATGATTGCCAGAAGTTCTGCCAGACAACACTGATGAGCAAATTTTCTGGTCTGTTTGCTTCTTCCCTTTTGTACCTAGCTGTTTCTTTTTGTGATGTTCTTATCACTCGCCAGGTCTGTGCAGTATGGTCTCTTCATCTTGTCCTTACTTTTGTAGTTTTCATTCTGCATTTGTGACCACTTAGAGTGTGCTATCAGAGCATCGGTATTTTTCCTTGTATTTTATTACTAACATAACTTTTAGTCTTTGTAATTTAATACAGGATAATAATACCCAAAACCCTTTAGGAATGGCTAGTATGGCCAACATTGTACTATATTGCATTTTGCTATTTTTTAATACATATATATTTTGCAAAATATAGTTGTATGTTCTGGTTTTTGCTTTGATCTTATACTATGATTATTTACTAATATCATTTAATTCTCTTCAAAAGAATGTTTAATGGTATCATAATATCTTATCATTTAGATGTCTTATTGCTTCTTTGGGTACTTAGCTTTGTTTTTCAGTTTTCCCCTACTATAAACAAGCCCATAATGAATCATCTTGACTCAGATAATTGCACTTGTCTGATTTTTTCTCTTAAGATAAATTTCCCGAGTTGAAATTGCAGACCCTGAGTGTGAATATTTTCAATTGCATTTACTTTTACCTAATTATAAGAAAACTAAACATTTATTTTAAAACATGTGACTATATAGTACATTGGAATAGATAGGACAGAGCAGAACATTAGAAACATTTTCCTGTTTCTGTGGTCTAAAACATGACCTGTGACCCATCCATGTAGTCATAACCAAATACTCCTGTTACAGAGGCAAATAAAGATATGGCAAATAATGTATATTCTGGAAAAAAGGAGAGAACAATAGTAGCTAAGTAGATTACATTTTTAATTTTAAAGCAAAACTGTATTTTGAAATTTAGCAAAATATTAACATATGATTAGCTCCTTGAAGCAGTTTTTACAGTGCGTAGAATGCATCCTAAAAGGGTATAATGTTCTCTATTTGTAAAATATTTTCTGTAGTTTAAACACAACCCATTGTTTACAATGGCATTTTTCTCCAGAATTGGTAAGAAATATTAGACTTTATCTTTCTGTCTTAATACAGTTTGCATTTGAAATAGCTTTCATTTGAGACCTTCTATCTTACCAGTTGGTTGAATTAATAGAAATCTTTTCATGGGATTATTTCAGAGTGAAAACAGTGTGTCTAATGAATTCGGTTTAGAGAGAGAAACATTCTGATGGTGATATTAGTCCTCAACAAAAGTGGTATGAGACCTAAAACAAATGCGTTCTTTCTTCAAACACAAAGAAACAGTGGCTGAAAAATAACAACACATAGCCAAGAGAAGTGCTATGACTAGATATCAGAAAAAGAGAATGAATTTAAATAAAGACTGATAAGTTCGAAAGCCCACAAATGTCTGGGAATAGATTGTTCTGAGTGTGGAAAAAGTAGGGTGGGGATGGGGATATGTGCCCTGAGAGGGAAAGCAAACGTGACGTGGGACCCACCTGTGATGAGGAGCAGGGACTGAGACCACAGACAGACCAAGGGCTCAACGTGAATTCATCGTAACTATACCACCCACCACACGTTCCAAGAACTTTTTCATAGAAGCCTTATGATCATGGGAAATTTTAAAAATTTTTATTGATAAATAAATATATTGTTGATACAGAAGAAAATTTATTGTAATTGTAATGGATAGGTGAGCTCACAGAGAAAAAGAATAATGCAAAATTCTTCCATAGAAATATTTGTTCACTTTTTTCCTCTGATACTGAGTCTGCTGTATGTATGTAAGAGAATGGGATAATATTGTTACAGATTCTCCTTAGCTTACAATAGGGTTATATCCCCTACATAAGTTGAAAATACGTACATTCAATACACCTAGCCAGTGAAATACCATAGCTTAGCAGTACAGTCGAGCATTGAGTATTGTTTGCCTACCTTTCAAGATTGGGTGGCTGACTGGAGCTATGGCTCCTTGCCTGTCTTCAGCATTATAAGAGAATATTATATTGCATATCACTAGCAAAAAATAAAAATTCAGGAAAAATCAAAATTCAAAGTATGCTTTCTATTGAGTGCATATGGCAATCTCACTATTGCAAAGTAAAAAAAATTGTTAAGTAAAACTGTCATTCAAGTACTGCCTGTATTTTTTTAAATGTGAATATTTACAATACTCTGGAATTATTGATTTGAAAATTTAAACATATATGTTAGAAACATTTAAAGTCAAAATAAAAGTATGATTTTTTAGTTTTGTTTTGAGTTATATAAGCAAAAATCATTTAAAAATCACTCTTCTAGAAGAGTAGAAGCAAGATTGAACTTACCAAATTTCATATAGAAGGCTGTTGAGGCCTATTGCTAAGTAAGAGTTGTTAAATATGTTTTCATATACTATAGAAGAAACACGTAAGATTTCACATGAGCTCAACAAATTAGAAAAGAGAAAAACTTAACTGATGTTCCTAATTGCCAAAGTACCATTTTAGTTCCAGTTGTTAGACCTAAAGATGTACGTATCAACTAAGACAATTCCAAATTTTTTAGTCCCTGCCGCTCAGTGGAATTCTTGGATTTAGCTCATAATTCTGAAAGCCAAGAGACCCTCTCAAGCATGGGAGAACATAATTTCCAGAAGTTTGCTATGATTGCTTCCTCCTCCTGCACAGAATAAAAAGAATGAGAGGAAAGCCAGAACAAGTAGAAGGAATCATTAGAGCAGAAATTAGAGAATGATGCCACACACCACTTATCTGAAAGATTAACCTTTTTTGCTGGAGTTAGAATTTAGCCATATGGAAAGGACATGGTGATATCAGATTTATAATTTAAGAAATTAAGGCAGCTTTTTCAAAATTGGATGAAATCCTGGCCAATCCCATTAATGATTCTTGGTGTCTATATATGAAGGCTGGGAATATGAGTAAATCATGGGAGGGCGGGCGATCTGCCCTTCTTGCCCCAGTTTGGATCAAGTGTTTTTGATTTGGACATGGCACCAGAGGGGAGAACCTTGTCCCTGACCTTGATTCACAAATCAGCGCAGGCTCTCGGACATTGTGGGGATGGGGGACAGAGCCTCAGGGCAGCCGGAGAAGCTAGGGGAGCAGAGCGGCAGCACCCTTGGGAAACTGCTGGAGCTGCTGGGGAGCATCTGGGACAGGAGACCGGGATCAGCAGCCCTTTCTCCAGGTCCACAGGACCACTGCAGCAGGTTCTCTCTGAACTAGTGAACACGTATCCAGGGAAACCAGAGAGAAGAAGGGGTGCAGCAGAGATAATAGACACCATTTTGGGAAGAGCTGAGCCCTGATAGAGTAGTTTCAACAAATTTAGACCTAAAAGCACAAACTAACTGGGCAGAAACATATTTCTGGCTTTGGTTTTGCAGGACACCAGCTTTCTCTGTAACTAAATAAGGGCGATAAAATATGGTTTATAAGTAGAATGTGAGTACGAATATCTAAATAAGTATCTAGGGCTGGGGATTTAGCTCAGTGATTAGAGTGCTTGCCTTGCAAGCACAAGGCCCTGAGTTCGATCCCCGGCACCACAAGAAACAAAAACAAAAAAAAAAACAAAAAAAAAAATAAGTATCTAAATAAGGGCGATATCTAAATATCTAAATAAGGGCGATAAAATATGGTTTCTAAGTAGAATGTAAGTACAATAATTAATGTAAAGTAAATTGTACAATACATTGTAATCATTAAAGATTTTAGAAAGACTGAAGGGAGTCTTCCTATGCTAATTTCTTCATTATTTATGGGGAGAGGCATTAGGAACTGTCTAACTTCTGTGGGTTAAAATTCAAGAAATGTATGTATTTAAGGATTTATTTGAAGATACGAGAATGGCCACTAATAGGAAGGGTAACGAGGTAACAAAAGTAACAGTTATTAGTCTGGAATTATTAAAGTTGACGTTAAGGAAAATTCCCTCTGTGCAACAAAAAATGGTAGAAAATACAGGAAATGTAATCAGAGAGAAAAGAGATGAAGACATGAGAAAGGAATACCAAACAGTTGTTGAAAGAGTGAATAGGCATGTTTAAATTTTTCATTAAAAAACCAGTATCTTTAAATTAGGTCGTAAATAAAATCCATGAACATCTGTCTGAAGGAAAGACAGGTACAAGGAACTGATTGCGTGAAGGCGAGTGGTGAAGCAGAGATGGACCCGGCAAATACAAGTAGAAAATGAAATTAGCAGTCGCAATGCTGACCAAAGGAAAAATAACCCAAAGTAAAAAGCATCAAATGGAAAGGTAGTGAATTAATGAAGGAAACAATTCATAGAAATCTTATACATTAAAATCCATGATATGAAAACTGTTGAAAATATAAGAGAACAGAGACAGAAAGATAATGCAAGTGTTGGATTTTAGAACCCTCCTCTCCAGCCAGACTGACAAAAAATCAAGTTGAAGAAATTCAAGTGAAGATATTCATACCTTGCCAGAAGGGTGTTATGATAGAAATTTAGCAGTACCACAAAATTCAAAGTGTGCCTATCACCATAAACTCCTGATACTAGGTCTAGGAATGTATGGTGAGAGAAACCTTTAATGAATCTTTGTCTGTAACAACAAAAGAGAACTTAGCTATTTAATATAAGAATATGAAGAACAGCAAATTATGAAACATGTACTGTTGTGGCAGCATATTTATATATAGTTTATATATGTAATGCGTATATGTATTTATAAAGTAATCAATATCTGCTTAAGCATACTGAATATTGTCTGTATTGTTTATTAATCTTCTCTCCAAAAGCCTGAGAAAAATGTTTTATCTATAGCTATATCTGTATATGTGTGGTGTGTGTGTGTGTAGTTTTTATCTCTTATATACAAATAGCCTCTAAATCTAAAAAAACGTCAAATCCTCCAATAGATAAATCCATGCCTAGCTAATTCGCCGAAGCAAAACAATCAAAAAGCCTCAAATGGTCCATAAACCTTGATGTTATAGGTTCGGAGCATCTGCTCTGTGCCAGGTACTGTTCCTAGGCGTGCAAATCCGTCAGTGGACCCAACAAGGAAAACTCTGTCCTTGTGGAAGGAGGGAAGAAGAAACGAACTAAAAAGTGATGTGCATAAAAGAGTACATAGACTACATGTTAGGAGATGAAAAGTTGTGTGGAGAAAAATGGAAAGGAGGCCAGTAGGATAGGGAGGGCAATGCCCTGAAGAGGATAAGAGTTCAGTCTGGGGACAAAGCCGGAGCTGTGCGGAGAGAGGGCGAGCGAAGTTCCAGGAGCACCACCTAAGGGTGGCTCAGACCAACTCGGTGAGCACTGGGATGGGGGCTGGAAGATCAGAGCAAGGAACTCAGCTACTCCTGGGGAGGGGGAAGATGGGAAGGAGCTGAGTAATACTGAGGGTTTTGACAAGCTGATTTATGTTTTAAAAGAACAGCTCTGACTCCTTTTCTGTGAACAGACTCCTTAGAGTTGAAGAGGGTTTGATGCATGTTCGTTTCTAAGCTTTCTGGAATTTGGTTATAAGCACTGAAAGGCTTGAAAGGTGCATATTGACTCAGTAATAGTACTTGTAGGAAATGAGCAATTCCTGAAAAACTAATGATACACACGTACATATACATATACATATACATATACATATACATATACATATACATATATTTGCAGAAGAATCAGTAGATAAGAGTAAACCAGTGGGCATAAATCAATGTCCAACAAGAAGGGCTCACTTAAATAAATTACAGTACATCTGAACTCTGAATTTCCATAAAATAATATTGTAAAGTATTACAGAAAAGCACTTAGTGAAATGAAATGTTAGTCACAGCACACCATTAAAGAAAATGCTTATAAGATAGCATACATTGTAGAGTTGGAGCACATTTAAAGTAACTAACTATATGTAGAGTATTAGTTACCTTTCTAGAGCCAAAGGTTTGCAAGAGAGCAGATTTAATATGGGATATTTACAAGTTACAACATTCACCTATAAGCCAAATGCAGAAAGAGTGCCAAATGTCTGTCTATGCCCTGGAGAACTGAAAGATCCAATCAGTTCTGGGAGCCCACAGCACTGTCCCATGTGCATCCGGATCTGCAGTATAAGGCTGAAGAAATCTATACTGGAGCCAGAGTACAACACTCATAGCAGAGATGAAGACCAGAGCGCCCCTGAAGCAAACAACAACCATCCCCGATGACAGCAAGGCCCCAAGCTCCTTCTGCGAGGAGAACAGCCGAGTTCTCTTCAGGAGAACCAGCCACAACAGAGCTTCTCCTGGGAAACACCTGGCTGCCATCTTCTGCTCCCGTTCTCCTTTATGTTGTGTCGGCAACAGTCCTCAGGTGGATCTTCTACACCCAGAACTACACCAACTCAGTCCAGCTCGGCATTCCTGCTCAAGTTGACCACATCAGTCTACCATATATAGATAGTTTTGTTAGGGAGATATCCATGATCATGCCAGAAGCATGTACACCAAAAGAATAGCAGTACTGATATTTTTACTTCAGCATTTATGTAGTATTTTTCATGTATCATCTGACTTTTTGCAATGAGAGATTAAGGATTTGAAGCATTTCAGCATTTTACGTAAAACAACATGAATACATTGTTTGAATGATGGTCTTATATTGCCTTGAATGGATGTATATGATTTCCTTTCCCATTCCCTGTTGTGTTCCTCTATTCCAAAATGTGGGTGCTTAGGCTTGTGTGCCTTTCCCATTATTCCCATGTGTTATTTCCCCAGAAGAGCAAGTATTAGAACCATGGTCATAAGTGTTCCTAGGCTTTATTACTCACTGTCAAACTCTTTCCAAAGGGGTCTATCCTGTTTACATGCCCACTAGTGGCACCATTTCATTCTCTCACTGTGAGAATAAGTTGTCCTCCCTATAATATCTCAGTTGAGTGGAATATGACTTTTGTAACAAGACATTAACATGGACATCTACCTACATTGTTAAGTGACATTTCATATCACAACCAGATATGAAAAAGCTATACTGTGGTGAAATACAAATGATTACAGTTACTTGCTTTTAGCTTACACTGAGCATATTAAAGGCAAAATAGTGACTTGAGGACGGATTCTGTGACTGATGTTAGGAGTCTTTGCTCCCACCAGCTGTAAGAAAAGGATCCTGGAGTCCCTGTCCCTCCCTCCTGTGAGAAATGTCAAAGGACCATGGAGAGCACTTGACAGGAGTTGTCTGTCAAGGGAGGAATGCAATAGACCATGAACCTCCAGGCCACGGAACTAGAGAGGGAAAGAGGAAAATTGTGAAGCTGTGGAAGGAAGAGTTAAAAAGGAGATGGCTACACTCTGCGGCCTTCACACCAGGCAAAGAATGTGTGAATGCTTCTTTAGGCAGGATCTAAGCTCTGGGTAAAAGGCATTCTTGTCCTAAGGCAGCCTCAAAGAACACATGGGGAAACCCATGGTCAGTCCTCATAAAGGTACTACCGTGAGAGAGCCCTAGGGATGAGAGAGGAAGCATTTTCCATAGAATCCACAAAAAATTACCATGAAAAAAAGAACAAACTTCAAGCCTCTGTGAAGTCCAGAGAGAACTAATGCTGGATCAGCATGGTGGTATCAGTCAAGCAAGAAAGCAAATCACCCATGTAAATAATGAGCCGAGAACTGAGTAGACATTTCTCAAAAGAAGACACACAAATGCCCCAAAGATGTATTAAATGGGCTTAGCATCATTCATCCTCTGTAAATGTAAATGAAAGCCATATTGAGATAGCGCCTCACAACTGTAAGAATGACTTTCATCAAAAAGAGGAAAAAGAAATGTTTGGCAAAAATGTGAAGCTAAAAGAGCCTCTTGTACGCTGTTGGTGGGAATGTAAATTAGTATAACCATTATGGAAGACAATAGAGAGGTACCTCAACTGATTAAAAATAGAAGTACTATGTGACCTGAAAGTTCTGCTGCTGGGTACTATTCAAAAGAATTGAAATCAGTATACCAAAAAGATATCCACTTTCCATATTCATTACATCATTATTCCCTGTAATGAAGATAAACGAATCTACCAAAGTGTCAGCCAGCAGATGAGTGGATAAAGAAAATGTGGCATGTATACACAAGGGAATACTATTTGGCTTTTAAAAATGATGAAATTCTGTTATTTGCAACATGGATGAACCTGGAAGATATTATGTCAAATGAGAGAAGACAAACACAGAAGACAAATACCACATAATCTTACCCATATGTGGAATCTAAAAAAGCAAAAATCCTAAAAAAAAAAAAAAAAAAAGTTGATCTATTGGAAAGAGTGGAATGAAAGTTACAGAGGCTGTGAGCAGGGATCAGAAAATAGGGAGATATTGCTTAGAAGGTATAATTTAGTATAGAAGGTAATTTAGGTATAATTTAGTTAGAAGGAATAAGTTCTGCAGATCTAATTTATAGCATGGTGACAACAGTTAACACTTATACTTAAAAATTGTTAAAAAACGAGTAGATTTTAAATATTCTCATCACAAAAATATCATAAGGATATAAGGTGATGTTTATGTTAGTTATTTTTATTTAGTCACTCCACAGTGAACGCATATATCCAAACATAACCTTGAACAAAACAAACATACACACCTTTATTTGTCAATTTTAACAATAAATAGAAATTAGTTCAGTTATGTACAAGATTTAACTTATTTGCACTGTTTCAAGTTATGCATCAAATATCACAAGGATCTACTCCAACGAAGAAAAATGCTTCCCTTCCCTCTCCTTCACCCCTATACTCCAACTCCAGAAGGATTAGAAGCCTTGTTTGGTGGTTCTTAGGGAGGGAGGAACAGAAAAGCCAGGTGGAGAAAGAAGCTACCCATACTTCTGTCCTCCACAAGGTGTGTAGAGGAGAAGACCCCCAACCTTGGGGTTTATTACTTGAGGTGAATATTTGCAGTATCTTGGAACTCTTTAAACTGTCCAAGCATGAAAAACAAAATTGTAGAAATTGCTTGACTTTTTAAATTCAAGAAGAGAGCATGAGGGTTGGGGATCTAGCTCCGTGGTAGAGTACTTGCCTTGCAATCACAGGGCCCTGAGTTCAATCCCCAGCATCCTCCCCCCAAAAAGAGGAGGAATTATCCCACAGAGTAAACATTAAAAATTGTTTTAAATAGAGTTGTATTATGACATATAGGTTTCATTTGCATTATTTGGATTACAATTTGGGTATGTCATGTCTTTTCCAAACTTGGGTGTTGGAATCTTGGTGACATTCTTGCTGATTTGTGTGGTGTGAAACTAAAGTCTTTTTATGGACATCAGCATTTTCACAGAGACTGTTGCACCTTATAGACTTAGGAAATTAAAGGAATAAATAACCCAATGCCAGCATTCACTTTCTATTCAATTTCTACTCGGAGATGTGATATAAAAACTCTGACATTTCCATACAAATTCCAAGATGCCCTTAGGCAAAATTCTATGCTTTTATCACACTTCTGTTTAAGCAAGAGTAGCACATTAGGATTTCTCAAGCTTTCTCTTACTTAGTGGCAGAACCTCTTGTGAAATCACTTGTTCATTTGACCTTACCAAGTTCTCAAAGTTATCTTACGATGATCTCCTACTACAGGATATATAGTTAAACAAGGAATTGAAATGAAGTCCTCAGTGATAGAAAAGATTTGTAATAGAACCCCAGAAATGGCTTTTTAAAAATTGACATTTTTTAGTATTTTGGCACAGCAGAAAGTATTCAAGAACTGTCTTCAAAGATTTTTTATTCTTTGTTGGGGATTTAGCTCAAGTGGTAGTGTGCTCACCTAGCAAGCGCAATGCCCCAAGTTCGATCCCCAGCACCAAAAAAAAAAAAAAAAGACTTTTTATTCTTTGTATCTGGACCTACATCCATATATAACACCATATACAACATTTTTATTTCCCAAATAAATGAGGGTCACCATCAAAACACTTGGCCCCAGTTGTAGCTCTGACAATGCATAAGTGCTCTTATTTTTCTCTTTTATTTCGACCTATTTCTTTTAGGCCTCCTACATGGCGTACATCTTGCTCAATGCTGGCAGTGATACCTCCGTTCATGAACTTAATTCATTCCACGATTCTGGAAAAGATGGCTATGTTCATGTTTGTCACCCAATGCAGAGTTTGCAAACAAAAACAAAATTTTGCCGAATGATTCTGTTTGGGAACCAATTGTTTGCAAACAGAGGCATTTGTGAACTGAGGTACCAGTGTGCAGTACTCCCTGAAGATGAAAAATAAAGATATTGTGTGTGTCTGTCAGCATACTACAGTTGTGTCTACTCTGGATTGTTGAGGGTCGAGCCTTTCACCAAATTTGTCCCATCTTCAGCAGCATCCAGATTGTTCTCTATACTCTTAAGGTAGACTTTTATCTTTTCCTCTCTTTCTCTTTACCAAAGAATCTAGTAAATACTTAAAAAGAATTTATCTTTTGAGTCACTTTGACTTCTAAATCACTCCTTCTCAAAAGTCCTATTCATTCATATATTTAGTCATTTCATTCATTGTACAAATATATGTGAAACCTTTACACTATGCGTGGTACTTTCTCTCCACATTTTTATTTTTTTCTAGACAATTTTTTAGTTACATTATAGGATACCTATATTACACAAGGCATGATTTCTTTGTGAGTACTCATCAAAAACATTTTTTAAAAACCCTCTCCCTATTCTTGCTGTAACTTATTAATTTACCTGTTGAGGTTAGAAGTGTTTCCCAAAAGGGTGCTTTTCAAAAGAACAAAGCTGACCAAAACTCCAGCATTGGCCAGAGGAGATGCAGAGAGCTCACTGATGAAGGGCTTAACTGGGCTTGAGATTTGATTGAAGGTAATTCTATAGGAAGGCTGATGGTTTCTAAATTAGAGATTATTTAAGAAGATTTAATCTTTCTTTTATGAAAAGACACCCTCAGGGATATTGCACCTATAGTACAACGTCTTATATTACCTGTGCAGAATATCTTACTATTCTCCTCTCATCACAAATGCCTCCACAGAAGAGTTCCTTTAGGAGTGAGTGTAAGCTATGAACAATTAGAAAATTAACACAGCATGTCACTTTTAGTTTCGAAGTTTGGTTTTTGGAAATTACTAATACTAGTAGAAAAATAAAATCATTATGGTAAATTGTAGATTTATTTGTTCAGAAACCATACACAAGACTCTTGCATTTGTAGTTACGTTAGCATCATTCCATGCTTGCCTTGACCTCGTACAAGAAACTTCAGAGGACAGAAATTGAGAAAACAGCATCTGCGTTTGCATTTTCTGAGTATCATTTTTCCTCAGGGATATCAGTTGGGACTTCTTTATTCAAAACTAAGGCTGATAGAGTTCAGTGCAGAGGTGGTATTTGTAAACATCCCCACTGAGCTAGCCTTGCAGCAAGTAATATTTAACATGCCTCCACAGTGGATTTGCTCAGCATCTAGAATAAAGTTTATACTGAATTTCAGTGATTCAAATATCATTTAGTGGAAAAAATGATAAGAATAGTCTAGAAATTGGGACTCTACCAGAGGACCCTGTATGTCTTGATGTTGTGAGAATCACCAGGGTACCCGGAAGCCGCTGAAGAAACTTACTGAATGGCATTGCTGCTGTCACCCCTCCTCCGTCACCATCCTATAACTCTGCTGCCAAGATGGCCTTCGTATGACAGCTGAGGAGAACGCGTTGTCAGGAAAACAGGATGAGGGAAAGATGTTTTAGCTAGATGACATGTTTTATTACCCTTTTTCTAGTAACAAAACAACTGGCTGATTATTGGCTCTTGTGAAGTGAAGCGACCAAGATGCCAAGAAGCCATCAGCTTACTTTAACACGTCCTTAAAGTTGACAGCAGGGTCTACAACAATTGAATATGCCGGTAATGGTTCCCTCTTCATGTAATTCCCTTTTGTGACATAGTTTCTTGTGCACATGTAGTTTTTTAAATTTAACCAATGTCATTTTTTTTCTGGTGTCTTTGAAAACGGCTTTATCCCCACTTCTTTCAAGATGCTAAAATTACCACAGCCCTTTAACAAAAATAAAGAAATGGTTGCCAAGTTGTTTTACATGTCTCTTTACTGTGACATCATGAATGCTACTATGACTTTTAATAATCATGATCATATTTATTTATGTCTAAGAAAGGAACCGACAGAAATTCACAACTGGGGGGAAAAGCGGCAGTTGTCTTGGTTTGTAAGGCTGTATTTTTATTCATGGCACCTCCGCCCGAAGAAGCAGGCAGAAATGACTGACTTTGTTTTTTTCCCTTCAGCCGTTTACCTCTGCAAGAGAACAATGCAAAACAAGGCAAGACTGGAGCTGGCGGATTACGAAGCTGTAAGTACCAAGGACTTCCTGGCAAAGGCAGGTACAGAATGAAAGGGAATGAGGCCTTCGGTGCTCTTTCCTTTCACACTCTGCATCTGTGAATCACGGGGATACACATCCACCTATCGGGAAGCTTTAAAAAACTGCTGTGTGCCCCCTTCCCCTCTCCATTCACATCGAGGATAGGGAAATTCTAAGAACACATTCTCAGTGTGGGAGGGGGAAGCATATCTTATTTTCTGAACTTGGCTTATATGTAAAGACTTCAGATAAATATTTCAGTGACCAGGTATGTTGGTGCAGGCCTGTAATCTCAGCTACTCAGGAGGCTGAAGCAGAAGAATCACAAGTCTGAGTCCAGCCTGGGCAATTTAGCAAACAAGACCCTGTTACAAAGTAAAGAATGAAAAGGGCTAGGTGTGGCGCAGTGGTAGAGTGACCTGTGTTTAATAGCCAGTAACACCAAAAAGGGAAATACGCAAACAATGAGAATGAAAATAATTTTCATTGTAAACATGGTTTTTGCTAAACCTTCAGGTTGGCCACCATGGACAGATGAAATAATTGGATGCAATTTGGTCAAATGGTAGCTATGTTGTGATTTGCTGAATTCAGAGCACCTAGTAGAAATGGGAACTAGGCCGTGAAATGTTTGTGTGTATCGCCAGGACCCGAACACACTGATTGAATGAGCAGTATGAATGTGTTATTTTCTTGTTCCTCCATGAATTGGGCACAGGCAAATCTAGGGGATTGGTCTTGGGCATTTTTTTCACATGAGATAATTTAAGTATTTAGTACATACTGGATTTAATATTTAGTACATACTGGATTTTAGTTGTGTTCTTTAAGATGAATTATTCACAAAAATGAGTATTTGTTGTTTGTTTCTATTTTTTCTAAGACGGTTGTATTAGTCAGCTTTCCCATTGCTGGAAGCAAATGCAGGACATACACAATCGAAAGGAAGAAAGGTTTATTTTTGCTCATAGTTCAGAGGATGTACTTCATGGTCTACTGACTCCAAGACAGGAGCCTTGTGGTGGAAAGAGAACGGTGAAGCAGAACTGCTTCATTCACGACAGTCGGGAAGCAGAATGGAGGATCAGTGCCAGAGAGGAAAGGATCAGAGACTAAACATAGTGCTCACGGTCACACCTCCATGACCACTTAAACTTAAATACACCCACAAAAGTGAGCTTTCTAATCCCTTAGCTCTGAAGCCAGCTACAATGACAATCCAGTTTAACTGTCACAACTGTTAATCGAGGATTAGCTGGATGTAGCAAGCGTGCTTGTCACTGAGAACCAGAGTACACTTAGTACCTTAGGAATTCTTTGTTTTCTTCAAAAATTCACATGATAAGGAAGCTAGAAGGGAATAGTGAAGATGAGCACCAGAATGTCTTCACATGTGGCTTGTCTTTCAGGAGAGCCTGGCCAGGCTGCAGAGAGCATTTGCCCGGAAGTGGGAGTTCATTTTTATGCAAGCAGAAGCTCAAGCAAAGTGAGTCCTTGTGAGTCTTTCAGAAGAATTGTTCACATGTGGCCCTTTGTCCAGAGAGACACTCCGCTTAACACTGCTTGTTCTTGGTTGTTACGATGTTGACAGAGTGGACAAGAAGAGAGACAAAATTGAAAGGAAGATCCTCGACAGCCAAGAGAGAGCATTCTGGGACGTACACAGACCGGTGGTGAGCAATGCAGACATGTTCTCCAACATCCCTCTTGTGAGTTGTGACAGGTGAGGGTACCCTGAGAGAGCAGGGCAAAGACCAGTGTTCCCCATCATGCAGCCCACATTTTGGGGTGAATTAGGTAAGGAAAGATTGCCACCTTCAGTAAGATTATCAGACTTCAACGGTGTTTTTTAATTTATAAAACTGCACCTTTCTACCATGACATCACTTGCCCACTCTTGCTTGGTGCTGCTCTAAACACTTAAAGGAAAAATACTGTAATAAAGAAGTTTTATGGCTTACTATTTACATTTTTTGGCTATATAGTCAATGAATGAGTCAAATGTTATTTTTTTTCTCTTTAAAAAATCTGTTAATCACCTATTGACGACTTTCACAGACTAGTATTTTATGTGGTTTTGAATTCAGATCTGCTTGTTGTAGCATTGAATCTGAATATAGCAACTTATTTTTTTCCTTCCTTGATAATGTTACATTGTTTGTCTCTGTGTGACAAATTCTGAATGCCCTTAATTAATTACTATCAGAAACCTTTGTTGGAAGTACTAAACCATGGCTGCGAGCATCCATAAGGTAGCATGTCTAACTTCATCTGTTTATTTCTATTTTGATTCAATATCTTTTTCTTATATCAATTTTAAATATAGACCAGACAGTAGAAAATAATATTTACATAAATATTACTAGAATATATAATAGGTTTATAAAGCGAGACACCAATCAAGATAAATCGCGTAAGAATACCTAAAAATTTTCCTCTCAGCTATCTTCAGAGTCAGACTACAATGCAGACGCCAAAGGTTTGTTTACATATTTGTGTATTTCAATTTCAGATAGCAAAGCAATTGTTAACTTCCATTTTATATTCACTCTTCAATTCTCAAGACAGAATTGAGAACTGGCTTTTCTACTTAAAATTCAGTTTGAGTTTTATTACTCATACTGAAAAAGGATTATGAAGTCACACACAGCTTTTGCAAGAATATGAAGTAGCATTTTTATTTGTGTGTTTGCTTTAAGCAACCTCTGGAAACCAGTCACTACATCATGTTGCTATATATAGAGAGATATATATATATACCTATAGAGATATATATAGATAGATAGATATACCTATATCTATCTATCTATCCATCTATATATATATATATATATATCTCCACATTATGCATCCTGGCTATCTGGCGGCCCGTCTGTAGCCTTGTTGAGCTTACGAGACCTGGGCGTTCCTGGTAACCTGGCAGGACTCACATCTCCTTGGCTCCCTTAGCTGCCCACTGCCATTCCGTACTCACGCTTTCAGAATGTGAAAATTGGTTGCTACTCAGCCCCCACTCCTTTGCCTAAGAATAACTCAGCCAGCCTGTTGCCCTTTGTGGGCTCCTGCTAAAGACAGAACCTGCCCACAGTCCTTTCTCTCTATCCAGTGTGAGTCAGGCTCCTGTCTTCCCTGTCTACCGTCAGCAAGGAACACAGTGAGTATCCTTCAAGTCTCTGCCATGTCCCTTACAAGGCTTCCAATTAAGAAGTGAACCGAAGGAAAGCTCACCTTCAGAAGCCACCCGGAAGCCGTTAGCTACATCTCCCTTATTCAGTTTGAAGAGCTCATGAAGAGTCTTATATCGTCCTCCATGAAGGTGACATGCAAAACTGTGTTGACTATTTTCTAGAGTTCTTCAGGTTTTCTGTGTGCCTTTGAGAATGGCATTCACATAAACCAGCTCTACCTTCAATCATTTATTTTTCTTACACTACAACCCCTTACATTACTTTCAAACATTACCCACTGGCAGATTTAAACTTTAAACAGTTTAAAGTGGTTTCAGATGCTTGTGAAATGCCGACACTTGTCTGAAGGCCGTGTCTGCCATGCGGCTCCTTTTATCTTGTTTTTAGCCTCCTGGATTCTTAGCAAGAGTTAAATGATAAATATGATGAGGACAGAGGTGCAAGCCTCAGGAATCTTTGAATGGCTCGTTCTTCAGTCAAATGCATAAGGCATATTTCTCTTCATTGTAGTCAATTAATAAACAAGTATTTTCTAAGATAATTATCTACAAAGTAGAAGTGGTACAGGGAAAAATGGCAATATTTGTGATAATTCCCAAGAGTGTGTGTTATGTTCATCTCTAGAAATGAATCCTGCAGCTCTTGTAATCAACCCTAAGTCAATATATTTAGACCTGAACTCCTGTAAGGCAGTGATAAAGTGGAATAGGAATCCCTGTCGCCATGTTTCTTCTTCATAGTCTCTCTTGCTGTGGTAGCCATGAAAGACTCTTTCTCCCTGTGGTTGTCATCTTATTAAATTTAAGTACCTTCCAGACAGGATCAATGAAACCAGGTTTTACATGTTAATGCCAAATTATTTCAACCTGAGAAATGTAGACCCCTACACTGTATGGAGAAAAATATGGGGTATGTCCAGAGGCTGAGCCTGGCATGTCCTGGGGCCACTATTACACCCTCACCTGTAGAGTATAGGAGAAAATCCTCTTGTATTATCTTAGAGTTTTCATCGTACCAGCCAAAGCCCAGTAGCCAAAGCAAATGGGGAGACCTGCAACAGAGTGAGAAGCAGTGGGTTTTGCAACCAGGAAGATTATTTACCAGGCCTCCCTTGTATAATTATCTATCTTCTGAGATTCAGAAGCCTCATTTAGAAAATGGAAATATACCTACCTTGCCATGTTGTAAATATTAAATGAGATTGGATATTTAAAAGCAGCTGGTGTATCATTTGGCATGTGGATAACAAATGTCTCCTTCCTTTTTGAAGTGATGCATACAGCATCCCCAAATTGGGTAGCGCGAGAAAGTGGTAAATGTGACACAGTAATTAGTTTAAAAAATGTCTACATATCAAGAAGAATGCAATCAAGGTGAATTACAGCCTTCCTTTATATGCCGAGGTTTCAGCAAAAATAATTCCTAAGACCACTCCACTAGCAACCACCGTCTGCCTCTGGCCTTATAATTCCATCTTTCTCTTGGGGGCACCTTGTGTGAAACGGACTCACTTTGCCTCAGACTGAGGTGGTTATCATGGTGCTGATGGATCATCTACGCTCTCTGTCACTCTGTCTCTCTCTCCGCCTCTCTGTCTCTCTGTCTGTCTGTCTCTCTGATTTTATTTTTGAGGTCTTTAATTTTAGTTATGCTTGTATTTTTATTTAGGTCTTGTTTTGGAACTGTGACTTTGCCCCACAGGTTGAGGCAATACAAGAATTACCACAAAGTGGCCTTTCTTGGTGTTTATCAACCCCTGCACCTCGCATAAGCCTGATTGTGTTGACCCTTCAAAGTGATCTTCTAGGGAACTTCTTGAGCTGTAGAAGGACAATGTTTGTCCTCAACTTTTTAATTTGATTGTGTCAGTACTGGAGTCACCTGTTCATGCAGTGATTAATCCCTGTTTCTTTCAAAAGCTGAACTGAAACTCATGAAACTGAGCATGTCACCCTTCCTATAATATGCAGTATCATGTAGCGGTACCATTTACTCTGCATAGTACTGCCAGACGTTGTACTAAGGCCTGGCATTGAAAATGATTGAAACATAGTCCTTATTCCTAAAACTCACATTCCAGTGGGAGCATTTTGTGGGCATAGATAGGTATAATGGCCCCAATCGCTTCCTGGGAGGAGATAGAGGTGTTCATAGTATTTATGTAACTTGGCCGTGTACACAGCAGCTGGTGGTGAAGCGAGAGTTGAAGGCAGGAAGTAGTGTGGCTCCAGGCAGAGGAAGTGGCTGCAGCAAGAATAAGCTTGTAGCTGTACACATTCATCCTTCAAAGGAAGTCATAAATACTTAGCTATATGCCACAAATGATATACCTGTTTGTATATATGTGTTATTATATGATTTACTTGTGGTTTTCAAGTATTCTTTTCATTCCTTTGGCAGTTCTCAAAAGTCCAGATTTCAGCACATCTTTCAGGCCTTACAAGCTTGGACCTGGGGTACCCAATCCCTAATGTGTATGGATTTAACAACAGAGTATCAAAATATGAGGCAAAAACTGATAGAAATGCAGTGAGAAATAGATGGATACACCCTTATATTTGGAGACTTCAGCACTCCTCTGCAGATAGACCAAGCAAACAGAAAATAAGTAACAAAGGACATAGCTGAACTGAACAGAACCCTCAATCTGACAGATATAACTGACATTTCTAGAATATTTCACACAAGAGCAGTAGAGTACACATTCTTCTCAGTGTGCATGGAACACTCATGAAGAGATATCATATTCTGGCAAAATCTAAATGTAGAAAATCAATGAAATCAAAAGCTGCCTACTTGAAAAAAAAATCAGTGAAACTCTACCCATAATAACTAAGAAAAGAATTACTAATTCAGAAAAATGACTAATTCAGATAAATTACTCATATCATCAGTAAAAGAAAGATCATCACTACTGAGCTCATGGGCATTACAAGGATAGTAGAGGATACTCTAAACAACTTCTGGCCCACAAATTTGAAAATGAGATGAAATGGAAAAAAAAAATACAATCTACCAGAGCACACCAAGAAAATATGCAACGTGTACGAGCCTGCATTTATTGAGGTAACATACCCGTTATTAAAGATCAAATGATTATTCAACATTATAGATATTGAAAGCTGATTCTAAATTTTATATAAAAATTTCATATAAATTCACAGTAGCTAGTGAAGACAAGTGACAAGGACTCTCATTCTTTGGTGATGAGAATGCAAAATGGAACGACTACAGTAGAAGACAGTTGTGGAGTCTCCTATTAATTTAAACCAAATATTACTGTCTGATATGCCATTCATTCTCTTTGGTATTTAACCCAGTGAATCAAATAATCATAGGCACACAGAAATCTTCAAACTGTACATGAGTATTTATGATTGCTTTATCCATAATCACAAGAACTTGGAACCAACCCAATATGTCCTTCACAAGAAATTGTGGTGTGCTGGGCATGGCGGCGCATACCTGTAGTCCCAGCACTCGGGAGGGTGAGGCAGGAGGATCTCTGTGAGTTTGAGATCAGCCTAGGCTACATAGTGAGTTCATGGGCAGCCTGAACTACATAGCAAGACTCAAAAAAATGAAAAAAGAAAGAAAGAAAAGAAGTTGTGGCGTATCCATACAACAGAATGTTTTTAAACAATAGAAGTAATGGTAATATGTCAGGAAATTATATATAGGTACCTTAAATTCATAGGTCTAAATTAAAGAAACCAGCCTCAAAAGGACAGATGTTATATGATTCCAGTATTATGACAGTCTGGAAAAAGCAGAACTATAGAGACAGGAAAAAGATCACTGGTTTTCAGAGACTGAGGAGATGCAGGGAGCCCTGGACAGGAGGAGCAGGAGATGAACTGTGAAGCTGTTTCTTAGGATATGCGATGGTGGATTCATTTTACTATACATTGGTCAAAACCAAACAGTGCACAACACCAAGAATAATCTCCGATTAACCTGTGGACTTTAATGCTAATGTATCAAGGTCGACTCACAATTGAAACAAATACACCACACTGATATGAAATGTTAACTGACAGGAGAGGAGGTGGGGTGAGGGAGGGTCGGAGATTTCTCTGTACTGTACTCTGCTCAAAATTTCTGTTTGCCCGTAAACAGTCTATCACTTTTTTTTAAAGACATAGATAAAACTGTTTTTACAAAGTGAAACAGAAGACTTATCACAGGAAGAGTAGTGAACCCAAAACAATCTCTGACCACAAGGACAAACCAGTATTGTTGAGGGCCAAAAACCTCCCCAACTTACCCGGCACAAGGGTGAGCGGCGCCCAAGAACGACAAGAGACCAGGTTCGATGCAAAAACAACAAGCTATTGTTCAAACAGAGCTCTGGGCCAATACGTACCCCTCACACAGGAGGCAGAGGTAATGGCCCCGAACTACAGGAGTGTGGGGTTTTTATGGGGTAAGAAACAGGCGCAGGAAG
>PVJO010012019.1:0-57420 GCA_004026905.1 Hystrix cristata | reverse complement strand
TTACTAAATGATCAAAAACTAAGAACTTTCACTCTAAAATCCGGAATAAGACAAGGATGTCTGCTCTCACCACTCTTATTTAATATAGTTGTGGAAACATTAGCCAGAGCAATTAGACAAGAGAAAGAAATAAAAGAATAAAGATAGGAAAAGAAGAAGTTAAATTATCATTATTTGCAGATGACATGATACTCTATATAGAAGACCCCAAAAACTCTACCAAAAGACTTTACAGAATTAGTAACCAAATTTAGCAGTGGCTCTGGATACAAAGTCAACACTCAGAAATCAATAGCATTCCTGTAGACAAACAACAGACTCACCGAGAGAGAAATTAGGGAAACAACACCTTTCACAATAGCATCCAAAAAAAATGAAGTACCTAGGAATCAATTTAACAAAGGAAGTAAAAGATCTATACATTGAAAACTACAGTACTGTGAAAAAGAAGATTGAAGAAGATATCAGAAAATGGGAAGATATCTTTTGCTCCTGGGTAGGAAGAACCAATATACTGAAAATGACCATACTCCCAAAACTGTTACAAATTTAATGCAATCTCAATTAAATTAACAATAGCATACCTCACAGAATTAGAGAAAACAATCCTAAAATTCATTTGGAACCAAAAGAAACCTAGAATAGCAAAAGCAATTGTGGGCAACAAAAGCAAAGCAGGGGCCATCACAGTCCCTGACCTGAAACTATATTACAAAGCTACTGTAAAAAAATAAAAAAAACCAAAACAACAAAACAAACAAACAACAACAACAACAACAAAAAGGCATGGTACTGGCACAAAAACAGACCCCAGAACCAATGGAACAGATTAGAAGATGAAGAAACAGGTCCAAACACTCTCAGTCACCTTATCTTTGACAAAGGGGCTAAACAACCTCACTGGAAGAAAGACGGTCTCTTTAATAAATGGTTCTAGAAGAACTGGCTGTTACATGCCGAAGGTTAAAACTAGCCTTGTATCTTTCTTCATGCACTAAGCTAAAATCAAAGTGAATCAAAGATCTGAATATTAGAACAGAATGGAAGGAAAATGTGGAAATGAATCTTTTGTAAATAAGGAGGGAAGAGAGGTGAAGGGAGGGGAGGGGAATGGGGAAAAAAAGAAGCAACAAGATATATCATGTACAGGTACAAATCCTCTACGATGAATGTTATCACTATGTACATCTAAATTGTACCATTAAAATAAAATTTAAAACAATAAGTAAATTTCTGTCTAATAAATCATTTTACACCTTTTATTGATGTGTCCCAAAAAGTCTTCTCTGTGAAGAAAGTCAGTGAGCCTGAGGCCTATTCTGCAGGGAGGGGGGTTCGGTTCCTACTTCAGCTTCATGAGCCTCCTCAGATGCTGACTTGTGACTTTTGTCATCGTGAGCCAGCCAGGGGGTGAAAGAGGCCCTGGGATCATGGCTTGTTAATTCCAACCAAAAGCTTTTTCTTCTCTTTTTTCTTTTTCTTTTTCCCTTCACTTCTCTCACCCACTTGCCCTCCAAAGCAAAACTCATTCCTTTTCTGAAAACTTCTGCAGTCCTAGGGTTTTGTTTTTTTTCCTTTTAAGCTGTTAGGGGCTCCCAAATCCCTAGAAAAATGACCGCTTATATGTAAAATGCACCAAAGAGAAGAGCTAGTGGCTCTCTCTAACCTGAAAGGGGAAGAAGAGTTGGGAGATATTCTTTGTGATGAGTAGCAACCTCAGCAGGCTGTCCCTGAGGTTAATGTACCCTGTTTGTGGGTCGAATGGAAGTAAAATTTGCTCACAAGAAGACATTTAAGATAGATGCGGCCAACGTCTTCAGCAGATTTTTTTATACAACTCTCATGGGAAACCTAGTCCTGGAGATAAGGGAGAAACAGAACTCCCAACCTGCTAGATGTCAGACATGCTGAATTCACGTCCTCTGAAGTGGAAGAATGAATTCTAAAGGACAAACAATGTTACGAGTAGGAACAGTTTATTTAGAGATAGCTCCTGAGAGAAAGGAGGCGCTCTGGAAGAGGGTGGCCCATGAGGCCTTTGTCAGGGGTAATTTATATAGCAAAGTCACAATGTGGGTGCAACGAGTGTCAAACTATAATTAACCGATATGATTACAAGTATAGATGCTTAGCTGATATTGATCCAGTAGGGAAGCAGGTCATGTAATTAGGGTCCATGGAAAGAACTAAGGCATTTTTGGGAAAGAGTGGGTTTGACATTCTCTGATCACCCCCCTTGGTGACTGGCTCCTATCAGGACTTCCTGGGCCAGGTGGTACTGACTATAGCATAATTCCAAGTTACTTTTCATCCCTTAGGGAGGCATGTAGGTCTGGCCATTGCACCTTTATCTTGAGGTCTGGTCTGCTTCAGATGCACCTCCGGGTGCAATTCTGATGTCTTTATTTTTCTGCTGACTTCCTTGAGAGTCCAGCCCCTCTCTGACTGTATATTAATTTCTATCTAATTTAGCTACCTATAATACCGAGACATCGTGGAGAAGACCAGCCTTTGGTGTGACATTTGTGGAAGCAATCTCTTTAGATCATGCACATCTTTGCGTCCTTTCAACTGCTCTGATAATTCTCTCGATCTCTCTCACTCTTAAAACCAAAAGGTACAGTCTTGGTCTACTCGATGCCATAGCTCGCTTTTGCATGACTGGGAAACATGAATATGCTCTAAGCCATGTAGATTCAAGGGCTCATTTCAGTGAGAACCGACATATCCTCAGGACCTGGTAGGGTCTATGGGTTCAAATCAAGAAGGAGAAGGAGCCTGCAGGTTTTCTTTTCTACCCCCCAAAAAAGTCCAATCCCCTTCATGCCTTTCTCTCCCACTCTGAGCCTTCCATTTTTCAGAAAACTCCAGTTCTTTTGCTTTTTTTTTTTTTTTTTTTGATATTAGGAAGGAGAGGCAGAAAGTTGGAGGGAAGAGGGGAGTCAATAGGAGCTTGGGGACTCAGGAGGTTTTCTCATGGCTCTGGGTCAGTTTCCCGAGTGTCTCACCATGTGTGTGCTGGGTGGGGGTGCGTGGTTTCTGTTTACCTGCTGGTGGTGGAGGCCCATAGGACTGCCGGAAGGACCCTAGTTCAGCCCTTCCCAGATGTCTGCCACCATCTTCCTGGCTTCTAGGGTCATTTGTTCAGGCCAGCCAATAGGTGTTTTTCTGGGGCTTCATGGGGTCACTTCTCCACTGCTAGCTTGCTTTCTCTCTTCACTTATTTTTGGTTTTAGTGTTCTTATGATAGTTTTAGCCTCAACTTTATCTCTTATTTAAGAGATTCGTCTCTTAAAAGTTAAGAGATAAAGTTAAGAGATAAAGTTATATCTCTTATTTAAGTGATTCGTCGTTGCTAACTGGCACTCCAGAATTTTAAAACCTTCTGTGCATTCTCTGCATATGTTACAGGTCCCTCGATATAAAGATCTTGGAGTGATTCTATTTTGAGCTATTAGGTATGACTTCCTTTTCTGGCCTGTCTGATCTGTGGATGCAACGGGGCTGGCAAATGCTGCCCAATCTCAGGAAAGATTTCTGTGTGCCTGGCAGGGATACCTAGGCAAGTCAAGACAGAAAGTAGGCCGCCTGTGTGGCAGGACCCAGGCAAAGTATAAAAGTGGAGTGAGCTTTGGCCTGACCCCAGGATGGGGTGCGCTGCTTATGCAGCCTGACCTTGGGGACCTAAATAGAAAAGTGCGTTTCCTCTCTCTCTCTCCCTCCCTCTCTCTCTTTCCTTTTTTTTCTCTATCTCTTTCAAAAATTACACAAGGGAGATCTTAAAGGCATGTAGTACATCTTAAATGATTATGGGTAACACAACATCTGTCCCCAAAAGGTTACTTTTTGGTTATAATTTATGAAGTTGAGACCAGTTTAAGAGAAAGGACTTTAAAAGGTCAATTTCTCTCTGTATTCCTCTATATATCAGTTAAAGACTAAAAACACAAGGCCTCAAACTTGGTTTTTTAATAAGGAGGGAAAATAAACAAAGATTCCCACCTAGCAATCTACAGTTCTCTTTCCTTCTTTTGAATCTTATTAGACACGGATATAGCATTAATTCACAAAACAAATTAGAGAAAATACTGTTATGATTTACATAAAAAGAAGCAATAATTGATACCCTTTGGAAAATTCTGAGTAGTCTATAGTTATAACTCTAAAACTAAGAGAAAGGATTATTATAATTTAACATGGTCAATACATCCAGATGTGCACTTTGATTTAATGTAAGTGCTTTATGTGTTCTGTATGTTTTGTCTGTCTGCCTGTCAATCTATTTTTAATAATTGGTTAGCATACCAGCACTCGCTTCATTAAAATTTTTCTTAAGCTCATATAAATTTTATTTTTTATTTTTGCCCTTATAGACTTCTGACTTTGTTAGGCTTTTCCATTTTAAAAAAAGTTATGTGGATATTCTAGGATTATCAACTCGCTTAAAACATTAGGAGTAAAAACTGTTAGGCTTAAAGTTTATAGGAGACTTGCAAATAAGAATTTAAAATTTAGTAACATAAGGGCTATATGATTTAAGTTAATATGTGTGCTTCTTTGTATGCATTTTCAGGTACATTTTATCTTCTAAAAGTTCTGCAGCACAAGGCCCTGAGTTTGATCCCCAGTACCCCCCCCAAAAAGAGTTCTGTTTAAGTTGGCTTATAGATAAATAGACACTCATGAGCCCAAATGCTTTTTGTTCACACGGCTAAAAACAGTTAAGCTTATTGAATTCGATTGTTAAGAAGGGTAAAAGTATCTTTAGAGTTAGTGACATGTTTTTACCCACGAAATTAGCCAATCAAGGCAACAGGGGAAAAAGAGGGGAAAGGGAAAATATGGAAAATGATAAATGAACCTGCTGTAAATAGGGAGGGAGGATGCAGAGGGGAGGGGGGGGAGAGGGGGGAGAACCAAGATACATCATGTATAGGTACAGAATTAATGTAATGAATGTGACCATTGTATGTAGAATGTACCAATACATGTTCTTGGTTTAAAATAAAAAATTAAAAAAAAAAAAAAAAAAGGTAATCTTTATCTTAAAAATTGGTTTTATAAATGCAATGCCCATTGTTTTCTGTGTACAATAATTTAAGACCTTTTCCTTGGTTGAAGATAATATATGCACAATTTAAGAATGCTGTGCTTTGGTTCTCATGTATAATTTGTTGAAATGAGTAAATGAGTAAATATGTAAATACAAACAAGATTAATGCTTATAAATGTTCACAACAACATCAGAATAAGCAGTTGCTAGATATAAATTCAAGTATTCTTGATTTCTTGAGACTTATAAAAAGATAATATAGTTGGTCTATTAAATATTTTTAATAAATTATTATTATTATAGCAGCACAGTTTGTAATAGCTAAATCTTGGAAACAGCCCAAATGCTCATCAACAGTGGAATGGATAAAGAAAATGTGGGTTTTTTTATACAATGGGGTACTATTCTGCCATCAAGAATAAGCTTGAGATATTTCTAGGTAAATGAATGCATCTCGAGACCATACTCTTAAGTGAAATAAATTGGACACACATGTTTAAATATCACATTGTTTCTCTGGTGTGAGAAACTGAAAGTGTAAGTAAAGACTAAAATGTATTATATTGGGAAAGGGAAGGAAATGTCCAAATGGGAAAAGGAACAAGGGAAGGGGAGGGGTAAAGGAACAGAGGGACAAGAGAAATAAGAAATGGAAGGAAATAAGGAGGGAGTAAATAAGAAGGGAGGAGGGGGTGAAGGGAGGGGAGGAGAATGGGAAAAAAAGAAGCAACAAGATATATCATGTACAGGTACAAATCTCCTATGATGAATGTTATCACTATGTACATCTAAAATGTACCACTAAAACAAAATGAAATAAAATAAAATAAAAATAAATTATTAGTATCTATAAAGGTTTAAGATTACTTCTTAAGTTTTCTAAGTGTTAAAACTCATGTAATTTTATATTGGAGTTAAAAAAAAATATCACTTATGTATGGGCCCCTTGTTTCTGAGAATCTACCAGAAAAAACTCTCCTCTGTGGCTGAAAAAACTATATCCTAAAGCAATTTGTTTCAGTTTTCTCTGCTGATGGTGGCTTCTCTGGTTTTCCCCATAGTCTAATTGTGCCCTAACCCAAAAATGTATTATTTAACTTTACCATATCTATCTGTCTATCTATCTATCTATCTATCTATCTGTCTGTCTGTCTGTCTGTCTATATATGAAGTTGGCCATAATTAGATGTTTAAAATATTTTCTATGTCTAAAGCAATAATGTTTTCTTAAAATGTTAAAATGTTCTTGGTTAAACTTATGAAAACTAGGTTTAAAAAGATTTATAATTTACTAAGTTTTGTATCTTCCATTGTTAAGCTTTTGGTTACTTAAGAAATTGAGTTTTTAGAGTCGAAGATTATTTGAATGTTGACCTGTAAAATGTTTGCAATAATCAGTTTATAAGTCATTACATGAATAGCTGTTGTCTTAGGTTACAACACACCTTATATATCAGGGACTGAAAATGTACATACATCTGAAGACAAAATATGCTATGAGTCTAAGGTTTAAATTTAAGTTTGCAGAGTTAGGACTACATAAGTATACTGAATGCAAAGTAACCGATAGGTGCTGTCTTTTATACAATGTACATTGTATATGGACCTTAAACATACAAAATAGTGAAAATTTTGACATTTGCTTAAATTTTGTCCTACCACTTAAATCTTCATCTATGTCTATTGGCTTTGATTAAACAAGCATTTTATTGTATAAATGAGATATACTCGTATATTGTATAATAAACCTATTTGTGGTCAGTAATAGTAAGAGGGCTAAAGATACTCTTTAATTCTTGACATTGAACCTATACCAACCAAACCTGTTAAAAGGATTTAAATTTACATGTAACAGTAAAAGTTAACAGCTGGAGGGGTGGCGCATGCTTGAGGCAAGAGGATCGCTGTGAGTTCGAGGCCAGCTGGGGCTACACGGAGAGACTCTGTCAAAAGAGTAAAAATTAAGCAATATTATATGGATATTATATATAATTATATATAGCAATATTATATGGATATTATATATAATTAGCAATATTATCTGGATATTATATATAATTATGCACATATGTAAGAGTTCTATATTGCTGTGCTGGTAATCATTGCAAACCTCTTGGCACATTGAATATACTTATGGTCCCTAAATGTACAGGCCCTTTAAAATATAAAATTTAGGCTAACACCTTACCATATTGATGTCCTCAAACAAAACTGTTCATAGTGATAGACTTTCAGGTTTATATTGATGTGATAGTTACATAATTGTATTATGATAGTTTGATGTGACTAAACATTATACTAGCCAGACTATATCACTCTAATGAATAAAGATTGGGCATTAATAACTTATAAAGTACATCTGTAAACAAGTACAATCTCCTTAGGCTGAGCGAGGGTATTGATCTGACCTAACCAGGAATCAAAAGTTTCACCCTGACTGAGCTAAATGAGACAAAGTAAGACGATAAGATGAGTTTTGGTGTTCCATGAACCACCCTGCTCTGACAGTATGGAAAAGATTACAAGACCTTATGCTAGTCATTGATGCTTCAATTTAGGCACTTTATTTAAAAAAGTGGCAAGATTAGATGATAGTTTATTCATGTCAGTTAATATTTTATAATTGGATAAAGGTAAAAGATTCATAAATTATTTTGTACTAAAATGGGAATTTAAATGTATTTTAGAGATAATAACAAGAACCTAGTGGTCCTAGTGTAATGTCTTCATCGTTGCTATGCTAAAATGCTGTTTGCTCTTGACTTTAAATTTTCTTGTAAGACTTTATGTCTGTTATATATTAACATTCTATAGGAATGTGACTTCTAAAAGACAACCCAAGCAATACGTTAAGATGATAGGCCGTTGTGTACAGGACAGACAGATATAACACTGATTCCTAACACTAATGTTATTCATGATGAATAAGAGGCAGTAGTTCTTTGGCCATACTTTACATTTCAAAATGCTTGCTAATCAACCAGGATTATAATAGTTAAAATTTACTGTTTCCACTTCATTACTGGTATGACTGAACTTCTGGTTACCAACAACTGAGGATTGCAGAGCAAAGCTAAGGAAGGTAACAGGGCTAAGGTGAAAGCTAATAAGTTGACCTTTGCCCTTCAAGGTCAGTCCAAATCCAGGTCCCATTTGAACACTGTCTGTTGCCCACATGTGCCATCTTTGCCAGACTTTCCATCAGGGGCCGCTATAGAAAGGGGTCTGGGGCAGTAGTTAAGAACCCAGGTTTTGGTGTCCTACAGACTTGACTTCAAGTTCTAGCTCCACTACTTATAGGCTCAATGTATGACCATTTCACACTTGCAGATTAACGAAGGCTACTGATGCTGCTGACTTCATAGAATGTAAAATGATAGTAATGGCTCTCACTCTGGCTTTTTGAGAGCTGGATGTCTGTGAGATGTACAGAATAGTACACAACACACAGAAGGCACTCAGCGTAGTACTTATTGTTATGTGCCAACCAGCGCTCCCTCTGTGGCCACTTGTACATTCAAGTCTTCACTCTTTTAGGGAGCAACTTCTTTGTTCTTCCCTTGGCACTTGTAGAGCCATTTATTCTTTAATTCTCAGTTGAAGTCATACTTCCTTTAAACGATCTTCTCTGATTTTTTTTATTGGTGAGTATGCTTTCCCTTATTGTCTTCAGTTACATGTGAACTAATTCCCCCTTGAGCCAATTCTGCTGCTTAAAATACAGAGATCTGTTTCGTATTTCTCTTCTACTCTCTGCAGATTTTGGCTACTTTTAGTCCCATGGTGTTCATTCTTTCTAAATTGATGGATTTGCAAATATAAAATACAAACTTTCAAATTTACTATTGTGAGAAAAATTTTGGATTATGGGTCCTCGGATGGCCTTGACACTTTAAGCCCTCACTTAACCCTCCTCACAGTATTTCCCACGTGACCTGACTAGACCTGAGCGTGAGTCATCGTACAGGAAGACAGCTAACCTATGAGATTTGGTTGGAGCTGAGTGTTAGAGTGACAAGAGGACAAAAAGGAGAAAAGACGTAGAACAGAGAGAAACAAAGGGAAACAAGAAAAGAACACTAGCACATGGTGGACATTGCAGGCTCCATGTCAAATCCTTGTTACCAATGTCAAATTCCAACACAAGGCTTGAAATACAAGGCATCATGATTATATTATTTAACCTTGTATAAATGTAATATAGCATGTGTATGAAAGGACACATTAAATATAAAGGTTCACTCTATTTATGAATACTGATTTGGCTAACATCAGTCCCAGGAACCTCAGAAAACCTCTTGCTCTGGCCCAAGGCCTGGTTCTCTGGGTCACCCAGGGCACTGCAGATGCTGGTGGGAGAAGGTGACTGCTAGACTCCTTTGCTCTCTGAGGTGATAAAGTCCCAAGTTAGGACAGGTGTCAGAGGGTGAACTGTTTTTCCCTCAAGTTCGTATGTTGAAGCTCCAACCTCTGTTGTAACTATATTTGGAGTAAGGAGGTAATTAAGGTCAAATAGAATCAATCCAATGGAATTAGTGTCCATATATAAAGGGCTATCAGGGAGCTTGCAATTGTTGTCACTGCCGTGTGAGGAGACAGAAGGCAGCATCTACCAGCCAGGAAGAGGGTCCTCGACAGGAATGACCAGTGCAACATTTAGTTTTAGACTTGGAACCTCCAGAATGGTGAGAAGACAAACTTCTGTGAGTCGAGCCATTTGCCTGTGAGATTTTGTTACAGCAGCTGGTGCTGACTAATACATGAGATGGTTTACTGGAGTCCCCAGTTGTGGTAGACCCTGAAGTCTACCTTTTTTCTTTCTAGTCTCCAAGCCTGCTGGAAGACAGTTTATTTTTGCCGCAACTTTGTTTTTTTTTTTTTTAGATAGGCAGAAAACATCAGAGCAAAACTGGCTTTTAGTTTGTAGAATCTGTTCTCCAAATTTTGTCCAAGTAATTCCTCAATATCTAGTTATCTCTTTGATGCATCTAAAAAGAAACTATTATTATTATTATTTTAAATATTTTGTTAAGGACTTTTTCTTATTTTCAACAGCAGTGTGAGTATAAATCACTTAGATTATAATTATTAAGAAGAAGTTTGTCATTGCATTTTGCAGATACGAGAATTGAAATTCAAAGAGAGTTGTGCAGCCTGTAGAAAACGTGAATGTGAATCTAATTTGGTCTTGTTTTATTTTTTTTTTAATTCCATTTTGTTACAAATACTGACAAATGAATTTGATGAAATTTGACTAAAAGCTTTTTGCATTCAGTAAAAATGGTAGGACTCAATCTTTTATTTGGCTATTTAGTTGCCTGCCTTCCTCTTTGAGTTAGCCTCGGTTCACAACATTCTCTGCTCTACCAACATCAGTTAGTAAGGAGATGAAAGAGAGATTAAGGAAGACTGCTGCTGTTGCTGACTTCATACATTGTGCATCAAAGAAAACTGGATTTTTAAAATATGTAGCCAGGTGGTAAAAATTACGGAATTTATCTCCAAAGGGGCACTTAACTAGTATTATGTCATTAATCCTCACAACACAATCTTGATGCTTCTATTTGATAATGGTTGCAATTTATCAGTAGGAAATGAATAACTTGCCTAGAATCTTTATTTTAAAAATTCTGCTTTTTGGATCCCCTGACTACTGTACGCATGTCTGAGCTTGGCACCTTCTTCATATTGAAAACTTTGTAATTTAGGTAACAGAGTTTGCTAGGATTACCACAACAAAATACCACAGCTGGAGTGGTGTTATACAACAGAAACTTGTTTTCTTACACTTTCGGAGGCTAGAAATCTAAGATCCACCTACTGGCAGTATAATTTCTTTGGGGGACTCTCTCTTTGGCTCGCAGATGACTCTTTCTCAACTGTATCCTCACACGATTGCCCTTCTGCCTGTGTGGTCTGCATCCTCATCTTGTCTTTGTGTAAGGACCAGTCATACTGGATCAGGACTCACCCTAGAGACTTATTTTAACTTAGCTACTCCTTCCAAGGTCAAATTTCATGATGCGGAAGTTCAACCTGTGAATTTTAGGGGAACACAATTGAGCCATAGCATTTAGTGGGCCATTCAAAAGCAAGACTTTATGTGAACTCTCTGTAAGAATACTGTATAAAGGGACAGTAAAAAGAAGGCATGAAGGAATGGTTTAAAATGGTACTCTTAGGATGGTGGGGTAAAGGTTTCCCCTAACGATACAAAATAAAATATCACAATGGAGCAAGAAACTCAATAAAACCAAGCCGACACCACAACATTGTCATTTGATAAATATGGGTAATTGTGATAAGAATATTCTACTTGATTTCTATGGAGAGTTATCCCAATCATACACAATCACATTTTAGCAATAAATGAGTGGCCGGTTTATATGCCCATGAGTACTCTGTGCTTTGAAACTGAGGAGTTAAACACGTTCATAATAATGTTTCTCCAACTCCACTGAAGAGAGTAGGCACCCAACTGAAGATTGACAGAACCTACCCAAGGCTGTGTAATTTTCACATTTCTAAACAGAATCAATGAACTATTTCTCCCAAAGCATGATGAAAAATCACACATCCTAGGGTTGAAATCTTACTTACGCCCTTAGTATCTGCAGACCTTCATTCCTGCCTTTCCTGAATTTTTGACAAGAGAGCTCACATATACAAAGCTTATGGAAGCAGGAAGCTCATGGTGCCTTTTTTGGCCTCCTTCTGGTAGCTGCGGTGAGTTTTTGTTAGGAGAGCTGGGAGGATTACAATGGGCAATATGGAAACTTCATCAGGTAGCAAGAAAAATGACTGCTGGACTAGGTGAGTGCAACTCTAACAAGGTCTGGTAGTTAAATACAAGGGAAAAATGAGATGGTATGAAACGTAATAACCAAATACTTTCTACAGCCAGAGTCCAAGAAAGTGATGTGTTTTCCAGTATTGGTGGGAGTGATGAACTGTGCCAGTGCAAGGCCTCGTGGTGAGATGGAGGATTAAATGGAAGATTACAGTGATTCATGGTTGCATTGTTATTTCACCAAGCAATGTTCCCTTTTGTTTCTATAATCAGGACTATGAGACATTTCACTTTCTTAGGGATGTTTGTGTTGCTACAAGACATTTTAGATTCAGATAAAGAACCTTCCAATGACTACCCGAAAAAACACACACGGGCAAAAAGACTTTGCGCCAAGACAAGGCTTTGGGAGTAAGCTGAAATCGCTGCATGTTTGGATGGTAACAAGGGGCGGCAGGTGAACATTCACAAATGGGTGGACAGAGGTGGCTGGTGAGACCATGTGGGGCTAAGTGGGTCCCAAACAATTTGCTATTAAGTACAAGCTAATGGAGCAGCGCTTTAGATTCTAGCCCCAGGCACCAGTGCTCCACAGGAAGACCCCTCATTTTCTTCCCCTTTTGTAATATAATATTTCGGCTGGCATTACAGCAATCAGTGATGGTTTCATTACAGAGAAGTATTGTTAATTTCAACCTAAAGCAGTGTAACAGCAAGAAATGACTAAGATGCTCAGAAATATGTCAATTTTAATGTAGCTTTGTGTTCAGATAACATCATCAAGAGCACAAGGTGAAAGAAGAGTGGCTGTGGAGGCAAACGACCCGGGTTCACTCTGGTCTCTACTACTTACTGGTTCTAATGCTGTTGGTAACGTCCTGCTTTGCCCCTTAGATGCTCAGTTTTCTCACTGCACCATGAGGGAAATATAGCATCATTTTAACACTACGGTGTAAAGTGGATCACTGAAGGTTGTAAACAAAGGGGCTAGATGAAAATCTGAATGAAAAAAAATTTCTACTTTCCGTCTTTTGGGAAATAGTTTTCCAGAACATTGAAAATAAGTCTCTGATTTGTATGACTCTCGCCCGAAGTGTAGTTTAGAAGCCTGTGTGCAATCATAGAAAGTGTGTCCCCTGCTCCCGGGGTCTGGATTCTGCTCGCCTTTTGTCCTAGACAGAAGCCCCAGCTGAGAGCTGAGAGTCTCTACAGCAGACTCAGTCACTGGGTGGAGAGGGGCACTTTGGCAGTCTGCTTCTTTCAGCTGCTTCCCTGCAAGTCAACGCAGGGAACGTGAGTCTCAAGGGCGTGTGCATGCCGTCAGCGAGGGCAGCTGAAGCACTATGATAGTGTCTTGACGGGGAATTTCAATAGTGCTCATAGAAATTTATCCAATTGCTCTTTTTCTGATAAGAAGATGATGAGGGCAGATTATGCAGTAGAATTCAAAATTCTTGTAAATATATTAAAGGAATTTTGTACTTAAAGAGAACAGAATATCAAACTAGCCCTCCTAGCATTAAGGTGAGGTCAGGAAGTTGTGGAGATAAAGGGCAAGCTCTGTCATGATGGGCCCTGGACGCCACACCTCCCGCGGTGAAGGGTTGCTCTTAGCTTCGCTGAGCTCCCAGGAGATGCCTAGTAAAGAACTAAATCATCTTTTATTTTTCTTGGTCTGATAGTTTTACCTCCAGTTGTGCTTTTAAAACCTTAACTGTTCTGCTGAACTGCTGTCCATTACCTGTCTTTATCATTGTTAATTTAGTGGCTGTAATGTTGCTATGTTTTCTTGTCCTCTTCCTCCTCTGCCTTTTAAATAATCAAGAATTAACATAATCCTGGTATATGGAAATATATAATTGACAGTCAAGGCTATTTTAGGCAGCTTTTGCCTGTTTTTGTGTAGTTCATGAAATTTAGATAAATTTTAGTCAAAGAACAAACATTTTCCAACATTTGGAGAGTCACAATTTTATTTAAATACTGCTATCATTTTCTTAAGGTTAATATTTTTCTATGGTAGGGAAGAAAACAAAAACCAACAAATCTATCCCTTTGACTTGGCACTTTAGGTTGTATTTTAGCAACACGTTTTCTTATATTTGAACAATGACCTGATGAAGCTAGTTTTAAACAATTCAGTTATGATTTCTGAATCTTTTTTTTTTTTAAGAGGCTGATATTCATGGCTGTGTATAAATTGTTTAAAGGAAATGTTGGCAAACTCTAGGCTGTGGGCCCAAGTGGTGGGTGGCTTGTTTGTGTACAGTCCAAGAATTAAAAATGGTTTTTACATTTTAAAATGTTGTAAGAAAATAAAAGAAAAATCTGATATAGAAACTGTATGTGCCTCCAAACCTAAAATATTTACTATTTGGATGTTTACAGGAAAAGATAACTGGCCTCGGTCTAAAGGATTATCCAGTATGTTGTTTTATAATTCTCATTAGTGATCTCCCTTCTCCCTGCCTCTGTCCATGAGCTGTCCAGAACTCACTGCGGTGTGACTGGCCAGCCCCTTTATAACATATGGGGTGGTTTAACAAGCAAACAAACATGATAAGTCATTACGCATAGAAAAAAAATTCCTGTGGCTTTTCCTGGTTGTTTCATGGCCTATTACAGCAGCATTTCTCCCATCTCCAATCTTTATGCCAACTAGAACTCACCTAGGCTGACCTTAAATAGAATCTTGCTCTCTGGAGCTGTGATCATCTACAAAGTCATTCAAGAATAAGCCCCATTAAGGGATGGTAAAGGAAAACAAGATGACTGAAATTTGGCACACCAGCTGGTCAAAATGCAGCAAAACACGCTAGGAAGAAATCCTTCCATGGTGAAAAAGAAGAAATAAAAGAAGCCCAGGAATGAAGCAGTAAGAGGAAAAAAAAATCTTTGATTTTTAAAATGGAGACAGAGAAGGCAAGTTTGTGTCTTGGGGACTTATAATCTGCCACCTGTCTGACTTCTTCCTTTTGTGGAAACGGACATGTGAAAAACACAGTTTTTTTCCCTCAGGAAAACAGAAAACGGATTCTTAATTACTCTCCCTCTCTCTCTTTTTCTTCCTCATGATCAGTGGAGATTTACCCCTCACAGCCGAGAAGGCGGGCTCCTGCTGACACTCTGGCCCCAGCTAGGTGACCTTCGTTCGTACCATTGTGTACAGAAAATTCTTCCCATTAACTAAAAAAGGAAAATAGTCCTGACCAAAGCTAATGCAGTAACTAAAGAGAATACGACCTTGAGTAAGGGCATTTTAAAATAAACAAAACATAGATCATTATATCTTCAAATCTCATCAGACCTCCACAGATCTGTGAGGTTTTTTTTTTCTTTTTTTCTCTTGAGGCTATTTGATAATGTCCTTTTTGTTTCCAAAAACCTAAAAACAATTTTATGTATGAGTACTAATAAATTATTAGGTATTATTAACAAATTGGTTACATCTAGGTTCATTTCTTTTGCAGCGCTGTTAACAACCTACTTATGTTTTATTTGATACCAGGTTTAATGTAGAAAATAAAGAAACAAAGGACTCAAGTAATAGTCTTTACATAGGCACTCAGTTTGGACAGGTTACTTTAAAAAGACCCTTGGGATGCTGTGGGAATGTACAGAAAACCACAAAACCATTCCTGGGATATTTGCTCTTGTCCAGCTCTGGAGGATTCCTGGTTGTCACATGGCCTTGGAGAAATGTGTGGCCTTGTTTTCTTGCTCAGGGGCCCTTCCCGTGGCGCTGGCCACAGCCCTGCAGCTGACCTTTCAATGGAGGGCGACATCCTCTTCCTGGCTGCCAGCTAACAATATCTTTGATCCTTTTTTTTAAGAAAGCAAATCTCAGGGAATGGATACCCGGTCAAAGGGAGTCAAGAAGAAAGAAGAAGATTGTAAAGAAATAAAAATATAAAGCAATTTTAGTAAATGTAAAGCTGCAGATTCTTATCTGTCTCATTCACTACCCGGTAAACTTTTCAATGTGGAAGGATATTGTTACAACATATATAATTAACAGATCAGCTGTTCATTTTGGACATAACTAAAATATGTCTAATTTGTCTTTCATGTATTATCTACAGAATAAAGCTGGCAAACCCAAAAGGGAAGAAAATAACTTGAATATTTTTCAATTTGTTTCAGGTGAATTGAAGATAACACATTCAAATGACCCTACTGCGATTATCCTGATACAAAATAGAAATAAAAACTGGTGCCTACAGTCTGCTCCCTCAAAACGCTTGTGCTAGAAACTTATTCCCTGGTGCAGCAGTGATAAGAGGTGGGATCTCACGGAAGGTATTTAGGTTATGAGAGCTCAAAGTTCACAACAGATTCATGCCAAATGGAAGAGGGATTGAGGTGGTGAGCTTGGTCTCTGGGCCCCATTGGCTCTCTTTGTCTCTGTCTCTCATCTGCCCACAGGTACACAGTCTTGCCCTTCTGACCCTGCTCCGGAATGAGATAGCCCAATGTCCTCACCAGATGTTGGCCCTCAACCTTGGACTCTCCAGCCTCCAAAGCTGTGAGAAAGAAATCTATTTTCTTCATAAACTACCCAGTGTCAGACATTCTGTTCTAGTACCACAAAACTGCCTAAGACACCGTCTGTACAACCCGTACATCAGTTGTTCTGTACAACGAGAGTGATGTGCAGGGATTCTAGCACTCTCTTTGCAGTGTGAGACGAATCAGTACTCTCATTTCCCTTTTCTGAACTTAGAAGTTGTGCAGAAGGACACTGGAAGAGACAGGCAGCAGCTAGGAGCTGGATGCATGTTCTGTCGGCCAGGCGGGTGTGCCAGTCCTTCTGAGACCCTGGCTGTTGGGGCCAACCTGCAGGCTTCCTTTGTGGAGACTCACCTACGTGGAGGAGCAGGGTGGGTGGGCAGATTCTGAGGAACAAGCCTGCTCAGTTCATTCCTGCGAGCCCACCCTTGGAACAGCACCTACTCTTCCTTCCAAGGCAGGTGCCTGGGGCCAGGGAAGCCAGATAAGGTGGGGCTGTGTTAATGCAGGATCAGATGCTGCCTGTAGTTAAAATTTTATTATTTTGTTCATCATAGTTTTTTTTGGGGGGGGCTTGATTTTGACTTTTAAGAAATTGTACTGAAATCGGCATATTTATTGATTATTTTGGTGCCTCATCAAATTTTGCACTCAAGGTAAGACTCTCAGTCACCTCATTCCATCACTGCCCTGCAAGAAGCTCAGAGGGTCGTAACAGAGCCTGTTCCTGCCAGGAATATCAGAGGTTGTAGTTCTGCCTGGCTGGGTGTTTAGCGGCTTACTAAACCATACCATATTACACTTGTGCTCAGATACTCAAGTAGTTGAGAAGCTTTTTTTTTTTAATCTCTTTACTTTAGTCATTATGTTCAATTTCTTTTGTTAAAAGGTAAAATGAGAAACAAGAGAAGCATCAGAAACGCCAAACAGCAATGCTCAAGCATGCCACCGAGTAATTTTTTTTTTTTTTTTTGTTGCAGTCTTCAGAATGAAGTGTTACTGAAACAAGTATTTGGTATGCCTTGATCTTAATAAAGATTCAAAACTATCAAGATATATAAAAATATTATGAAAAGTGTAAATGCAGAGTTAGTTGGATTTGTGGGATTTAGTGTATAATGCAGTCGGCTAGGTCTTCGGGCTACATCCACCGGAAGGACGGCCTGTTCTCTGACATGTGTGTGCCTGCCTTTGGAATTCACAACACATTCCAGGAAAATCGAATCCTAACTGGCTTAGTTGTTTACTCTGAAGAGAGCATATTTGCACCTCATTTTTCTTCTCTTCAGTTTGTTTACATTGAGGCCAAACATTCTCACACAGGAAGAGACTAGATACCCTTTCTCAATTCAGGGAGCTTTCTCTTTCCAAGGTCAGGAACTTAATGTCTGCAAAGTTAATTATCAGGAGATTGTAAAGCAGTCCTTCAGGCTCCATCCCTATGTCTGACCTTTGCCAGGGGCAGAGTGCCACCACAGACATGTACAAGATATGCAAATAATAGAGTCCAACTTTAATAGTGTTGTTAACTTCTCTTCTGATGGTGGCAGGGAGATAGTTATTCTAAATCATTTTGGTGGATTTGAGAGTGACTATTGTTCTGAAAGAAGAATAGTCCAGTCTAAAAATCCTGACCTGATTAACTGTGGCATCTTAAATTTGCAGACTACATATCTTAGTTACTTTTTCTCATTGCTGAGACAAAATACTCAAGACCCAAAGTTAAAGGAGGAAAGGTTTATTTTAGATTACAGTTTGTACAGGTTTCAATTCATAATCGGATGACTCCAGGACAGGGTGGCATGGCAGAGGGGCTTCGCAGAGGAGAAATAGTCCATAGCAGGTAAAGCAGCAAGCAGAAAAACCAGTGGCATCCTCTCTGGGACTTCTGTAGCCTTGTGTTAATCATATGGGCTCAGAATTTGGTACCAGAGAAGTGGGGTCATTTCTGTGACTGTATACAACCATGTGGTTTAGGAGCCTTTGTGACTGGCTTGTGGGAAGGGGAAGAGTTAGGAAAGGTTTGGAGATGCAGGTTGAAAAAGTAGAGCTGGAAAACGTTGGGCTGCACTTAATGGGATATTCTGGTCAGAGCTCGGAAGACCAAAATGCTGATAGAAATGCTGCCAGTACAGGCCAGGCTCCAGAGGGCTCTGCTGGGCAGAAGGACCACACTGGCTGCTGGACTCAAGATGATACGTGTTTGCAGAAGAAATTTCAAGGCAGTCTAATGTTGAGGCAGTGGTGTGGCTACTGTTCGGGGCTTTTAGCCATATTTATGTTGCGAATCAAGAGCAAAGGGCCCAGCAGAATGATTCAAAGTGTTATGAGTTTGGCCAAAAAGGAAGCTCCAGGAAAGTTGTGGCCTGCAAAGATGGAGCAGAGGAGAAATTGGTCGCTGAAAAGACTAGTAAGAAAAAGCCAACTATTTCAGAAGAAGACAACAGAAAAAGTGGCCTGAGGACATCACAAGAACCTGCAGGACTCCAGCCTTAGCAGCCTCTGAGTTGGAAAGGTGAAAGACTTCGCCTTGAGAAGACAGCCCTATAGCATCATGTTCCAGAATGGCAGCAGCCTAGGGAAGTTTTTCCTTGGAATGTGGTTCATAGGCACTTGATACCTACAGCCAAGAGAGAAAGAAGTCGGGTTATTGCTCCAGCTGGCGGCAGACCTTGGCATCATCCACATGGTGCTGATTTTAGGTGCATGCAGAATGCAAGAGTTTTGGGGTTAGGAAGGCTTCCACCCAGATTTCAGAAGAAGGCCTGGGAGGTCAGGCAGTGTGCCTTGAGAGGGCAGTGTGTGAAGGAGTGAGAGTGAAGCTGAAGGTGCACTGGAGACCCCAAAAGGTTGGAGAAGCCACAAACGTGTTTCATCTGAGAAAAATTACAAGGAGGGAGCAGAACCAGCCCAAGAGAGTAACCATGGGAGCTACCACCACCAGCAGTTCACATCTCGCCACAGATTGCCTTGGATGCTGGACATGGAACTACAGGACTTAATGTTTGTCCTGTTGAATTTTGGACTTACTTTGGACCCATCCCTTTGTAGCCCCTATTTTTACCTGTTGAAATGGAAATCTCTATCTCATGCCATTGAATGTTGGGAGTGTTTAAATTTCTTTTCCTTTGTAGAGGTGTTTGAAGTTAAGAGTTTAAATTTCAGAGAAGAATTTGAACTTGGGGTTGTCAGCAATGCTGAAAATGTTACGTTTTTGGCAATTCTTCTAGATGAACTAAATACCTTTTGCGTAGAGTGTTGTGCATGAGTCTTTGGGGTGCTGGGGTGCAATCTTATGGGTTGCATCTAGATGTCTCCCCAAAACCTCATGCAGTCATAGTGACACAACCCCCAGGGGTCTTGGGTGGTCCAGCCAACCCCTGTGGGAGTGTGGCACACTGAGGTGGTGCCCAGCCCTGCCCTGACTCCCGCTCTGACACAGAAGGTTGAAGGGGAGTCAGATTGAGACCAAAGTGCCAAAGTGAGAGTAGCTTTTAATAAAACAAAAGCAAAAGCAAGTACGAAGCTGCTTTCTCTCAGTGAGAGAAGCGGGCTACTTGAAACTGAGCCACCGTCAGGCACAGGCCAATACATACCTTTTATAGGTCTTGACTAGGGGCCTACCCTGACTTTCTCAACTAAAGGTGTCGCCACTTGATTGGTCAATTGGCTCTTTACTAGGGAACATGGAGAAGGGTCTCTGGGGACTTTCCTCCAGGGTCTGGGGTCAAATTGTTTTTTTCTGTCTTCTGCAAAAGCAGTCTCACAAGGTACAGTGTAGAGAGGAAATGTGACCCCAGGCTGTCATCCTCGCTGGCAGCGTCAACCCCAAGTGGCTGTAGGCTGCCATCCTCTCTGGCAGCGTTAACCACAGGAGCTGCTGCAACCTGCTTTTGCTCTTAATGAAGTGCCCTATCTCTCTTCTCTGGGTGGGACTTCCTGTTCTAGCCCTGCCTAACGTTCAGCCTACCCCTACAACAGGTGGGGTGTTTTCAGAAGTGTGATGCTGGGATTAAGAGTGTGGGGGTGTGTGATTACTAAATGGGTGCACTGATGGGTTTGGCACAATTTGGGATCAAGGATGTGATGCTAGAATTAAGGATCTCAGTGCTATACCTGCCCTAGGGCAGGTAGCCTGCATAAAATATAAGAGACAGAAGTAGAGGTAATGTGCTCTTGCCTGCTCACTTGCTGTGAACTATTTCTCCTCTGTGATGCCCTCTGCCATGGCCCCCTGCCTTGGAGCCAGCCGACTATGGACTGAAAGCTCTACAAACTGTGAGCCAAGTAAGCCTTTCTTCCTTTACCACATGGGTGATGGGTATTTTATCTCAGCAATGAAGACAGTAACTAAGACACTATGTTTATGAGTAATAGACAATCTTTCATATTTGGAGGAAATCTAAGCAAGTCATTAAACCAAGTTTATGAATTGTAAGTTTGGCAGTTTAAGCACATTATTTCTGGTGAACAGCTTGCTTAATTCAGAGCAAGACCCAGTATCATGGCCACTGGACTATGTTCAGCCAATCACAAAAGTTTAACAATGCAAAAGAATTATTCTAAGTCTATAGTTTAGTTCTAGATGTCTCTCACAAACCAAACTCCTAGACCTCTTGGTTTAGACCTAAATGTCCCACAAAAGACCCATGTGTTTATAGGTGGGCCTTTTGGAAGGTGACTGGATCAAGGAACATGGTACTCATCAGTGGATGAGTTCTTGGGAAATGGGGCCTGGTTGGAGGAGGTGGCTCCAGGTGTGCGGCATGACCCGGAAGGGTATATTTTTGGCCCTCTCCTCTTCCTCTCTCTGTAGCCCTCTTGTTCTCTGCTCTCGAAAGACAAACAGCTTTCCCCCACCATGCCTTTCTGCTATGATGTGTCTGCCTTGGAGGCAGCCTGTCATAAACTCTCTGGAATGGAAAGCCAACACAAACCTCTTTTCTTTTAAATTGTGATGTCTGGTATTTTGTCCCAGTGACACAAAGCTGATCAGTATATCTGTGTTGTCCAATGTGGCAATCATTCATCGCCTCCGGCTACATAGCACTTGAACTGTGGCTTGACTAAATTGAGAGCACTGTATGCATAAAACACACGTAGGATTTTAAAACCTTAGTTGAAACAGTATTTTGGATCTATTTGGTTAAATTATTTATGCTGCCAAAATTTATTTCATCGATTCCTTTTACTTTGTTTAGTACTACTACTTAGAAGGTCAAAAAACTAACATATGTGGTTCACATTCTGTTTTGCCTACACCGCTGGCCCACATGCTTGGGAAGCATGTTCTAGCGCCTTTAACGTATTTTAGAAGCAGCATTGATTTAAAACAATCCTCTGTGAGGAAGATGGGGAATGCCTCTTACTAGAATCTCAGGGAAAGTAGTATCAAAGGATGTGGTCACCTTAACTATAATTCATGAGTCAGAGAAAACCTTAGGTGAGTGTTTTCAAAGGTGAAACATTCAGGGTCAGCTGTTTCCCTTCTTAGTAATACTTCCTCAGGGTTAGTTTGAAAACAGAAAATCTTGACGTAAGTGTAGGCAGTGGTTGTGGATGTGGGAACTTTTGTGCAGGCAGTAATTTTCCTAGAATACCTAGCAGGGAGGAGATCGTCAACAAATGCTTGCTAAATTGAGAGAAGGGGATACGAATTTAAATTAAAAGTCTCATGCTGCAAAATTATTGCTGGCTATAAGGAGGGTCGTGATGGGTTATAAGAAAAGGACCAGATATACGGGGTTTCGATTCTCTTACAGATCTCACCACTGATTAAGAAAGCAGAGTTCTCTTTCTCCACTATTACCTCTGGTATTAGATAATCAAATATATGGTTAACCATTCTTCCTTTCTTTGTCCTTCGAGGAGCAGAAGCGAAGCTTTTAGCATACAGGAAGTTATCATATGTAAAGACTACCTGCTTTTACTGGAATAATCTGCGAAATGACCCGGATGCAAAGCTCTTGTCTAGAATGACAGTAGGATATTCTATTTGAATGTGGCTTTTAAAGAACTTTGATACCACAATGCATAGACGGTGCCGGGCAGAATAACTCTCTTCATCATGTGCAGTCACATGATCTAATATGGCCTTGGTGTCCCACTGATTTTGACAAAGTGGAAAAATTAACAGTTTAGATAGTAGCTGCTTAAAAAACATGATCCCTGTTGCTCTACGGGAACATACAAGGCCTTCTGAAATCAAATTGGTGACCAGTATGTGGTCTAACACTTGCTCTGTGACTATCAATAATGATTTTATGCTGGAGTCCTAATCACAAATGGCAGTTTCTTTCCTTCCCTCTCTAAGCTGTACTCGGATCTTCTTCCTAAATAACTTCTAGACAGTCTTAAAAGATGGGCCTCTCTTTACCCCATTACTAGAGGTGTGGTAAATCACAAAAATAGAGCTTTTAGATTTGACATTTGAATACTTTTCCTCCTACTGGATTTACTTAGAAAATGGACATCTTCAAATTCTTGGTGTAGAACATCTGAACAAGCACAAATACTTCTGCAACCCATAATTGCTAGTTTGAGTCATTTAAAAAAAGCATGGCTTTTTGTGGATTAGATTTCAAACTTTGTTTCCCCGACCCCCACCAAATCCAGCAGTCTTACGAATACAACATCAGTTCTCATGCACTGTAATTATTGTGGTCAATCATGCTAAACCAAGCACATAGTTTTTCCTCCAACATTTTCATAAGCAGGGAAAAAGTTATCTTTGTGACTCAGTTTTAGAGATGGACTAACAAGTTTGGGTCATGTGAGAGCTGGCTCACTGCATTTTTCTTCTGCATTTAAGATGTGTTGTTATATATTGAAAACAAACTAAATTAACTCTGTTACTTTGATTGAAACCAGATGAAGAAAAGTAAGTCAGTGCTTTTAAATTCTGGGGATATCTTTATACTGAGCAGATCTCTTGTTTATCAATCAGCTTGTAGCCAGATACTTTCGAATGTAACGTCCTTTGTTGTTGTAAGCTTTGTGGCAATGTCATTTAAAAAACCAAAAACTCACTCATTATAAGTTTACAACTAACCCGATGACTTTTTAAAGTAAATTTGCCTAGCAAGGCAACAATCACCACATTCCAGTTTTAGAACATTTCCAATACTCCTGAAACTTTCCTTATACCCATTTATAGTTAATCTTTACCCCAATCCTATCTCCAATTCTTGGCAACTAATGACTTGTGTTTTCTCTTTACAAACTTTCCTTTCCTACACATTTCATATAAATTAATCATCTAGTAACTATGCTTCTTGTGTCTGACTTCTTTAAGATTCACTTATGTTGTAGCATGTATCAGCAGTGCTGTACATTTTATTGCTAAATAATATTCCGTTGCATACATTTCCATTTTTATTTAATTCATATGCCACTTGATGGCCATTTGGAGTGCTTCCAGTTTGGAGATATTCTGAATAACACTGTTAGGAGCATTCATCTTGATGTTTTTGTGTGGACATATGCTTTAATTTCTCCTGCACAGATTTCAGGAATTGAATTGCTATTTTGTATTCTAAGTTTGTGTTTAACTCTTTAAGAAGCCACCAAATGTTTATTTAAGTGGCTGAGCCATTTTACATTATATGATCAGGTCTGAGGGTACTCATTTCTTCATATGCTCGCCACCAATTAGTATTGTTTGTATTTTCAATTACAGCAATTTGAGTACATAGCATCAAATTCTGGTTTTGTTTTCATTTTTCTAATGGTAAATGAATATCTTTTCAAATTCTTATTGAATAACTTGTGCATCTTCTTTAATGACCTATAATTGGTTGCTTTTCTAAAAATTGGTATATTATTCTTAAGTATTCTTCATATATTTTGCATATACATGCTTTATTGAATATGACTTACAAATGTTTTCTTCTAGTCTTTTTTTTCTTCTAGTCTTCGACATGTTTTTTATTTTAAAAAATAAAATCATATTTTAATTTTAATTTTGATAAATGCAAAAGTTTTAAATTTTGGTGAAGTCAAATTGGTTAGCTTTTTTTTCTTTTATGAATTATTTTGGTGACTAAGAAGCCTGGACTAACGCAAGGCCATGGAAACTTTCTCCTATGTTTTCTCTGGAAGCTTTCTAGTTTATTTGTTTTCATTTACATCCATGGTCAGCTTTGAGGTAGTTTTTGCATATTGTATGAAATAGCCTTCATCTGTTTGAGTTACTATAATAAAATGAGATGGAGTGGTTTACAAACAGCAGAAATTCATTTTTCACACTTCCAGAGACTAGCAAAATGAAAATGGTTGTGCCAGCAGATCCAACGTCTTGTGAAAGCCTGCTTCCTTCTTCCACGATGGCTGCCTTCTCTCATAAGCCCACGTGCATGGTTCAAGGGCAGGGGAGTCTCTGAGGTGTCTTCTAAAAGTATACTAATTTCTTTTTAAAGGGCTCCTAATGACTACCTAAAATCCCCATTTCCAAATGTATCACTTTGGGGACTAGCTTTCAAGGTACATTTTGGGGAGACACATTCAGTTGGTAGCATGGAAGGACATTATTCACAAATAATTCTTCTACACTTATTGAGGTGGCACTGCAAATTTTTTCCTGCATTTTACTAATATCTTTTATATGACATTAACTGAATTACATACTTTGAGCAAATGAGACTCATCCTCAGATTTCAAGTTTAGTTTCATACTGAAAATTAGTTATATATTCTTGGATTTTGTTTGCTTGTGTTTCATTAAGGATTTTTTTTTTTGGGAGGGTGGGCTATGTTCATGAAAAATGTTGGCGTATAGTTCTTTTTTCCTCTGTGGTTGTTTCTGTCACTTTTGTCTAGTTTTTTATTTGTTTCGTGGGGAATAGGACCTGTAGGCTTTCTCATTTAATGGAGATTGGAGGGCTGGGAGTTATGTCCAATCTGCAGTACAGTTTTATAGATGGGAAATTCATGAAATTCCATGAAGTAAAGTAAGAATGAGAGTCCAAGCAAATATTGGGGAAGAAAATGTTTATCAAGCTAAAAATAAAGGTCTTGATGAGGTGGCACCACTTTCACTAACACCATGTAGGAACAAACCCAAGGCAGAATCATTTGTTGTTGTTGTTGTTTCTATAGCAGGAGAACTTTCACAAGGGTGGGAGCTCACCCAAATTAAGGCACATTTGATAGTGTGAGTAGTAGCTTGTAGTCCAACACTCTACTTCCGCTGAAGACGGGTAGCACCAGCGGCTTAACATTGAGAATTTAGTCATTGATTTACTCTTTGTTTACCTTTTCTGACTTTTCAGGTATGTCATTTAATCAAAAAGAATTATAATGGTTCATCTTTCAGAGTTTTCAAAGCTGTGTTTGTGACTATAAATAAATTGTGTTGCATTCCCTTCTCCTGAGGTGAAATGTGAGACAGATATTAGAACTTCTAGAGACGTTTCTCCTCATGGCTCAGTTATTCTCTTTACTGGAAAATAAACCCAAATATTTTTATAGAAAACCCATAAAGGTGTTTGTGGTGGGCAGAACAATGTTTTTTTTCCCTTCCAAGTATTTCCATGTTCTAATCTTCTGGAAATAGGAATCAAATTTGGTAACTTGTTGACTAAAATAGAGAAATTATCTTGGATTTTTTAGGAGGAACCCATTTAATTCAAGGGCTCTTAAAAGTGGAAAAGGGTGACAGAAAAAGATGTCAGGGGAAGGCATCATGAGCAGAACTCAGTTTGCTGTTGTTGGCTTTGAGGATGGAAGAAGGCTGGGAGCCAAGGAGTGTGGGCTGCCTCTAGAATCTGGAAAAGCCAAGAACACAGCTTCTCCTCTGGAACCTCCACCATGGACCAGTGAGAGTGTGTTGAATTTATTTTTAAACCATGAGATGACAATTTTGTGTTGTCTAAGTCACTAAGTTGAAGGGAATTTGTTATGGCAGCAATAGGAGCCTAATACATACTTTTAAAAATTTGTTATTTCCCTTCTATATTTTCTTTACCACGGCTGCCCTCGATGCACATAGAACACCTTCTTGGGCCTCCTGTGCATATCTCTCTCAGTGCCTGCTAGATATAAGTAGAGAAGACATTTTTCCCTACTTCTCATAGTTCTCCATTGTGGAACGATCTTCCCTTCGAGCAACAGTTCTGGCCTTTTTCACTCCCTTTACGCACTACTTTTCCAGGGTTTTAAGATGGTCTCTCTGCTCAGTGAGTTTTGGGAAAGGAACTGGGCCTCCTGGGACAGCATTTGCTCTTTAGGGTCAGTCTGTCTGTCTGAAGGAAGCACACGCTCTGCTCTGTCCTCTGTAACTAGGTGGATAGTTCTGCTCAGTTCTGGGGTGTAATATCAGACAGTACCCAAACCATATCTTCATACCTACCTTTTAGGGCAACAAAATGCTGGGTTATCTCTCAGTTACTTGCAAACTCAGAGGACCTCTTTATTGGACCTTGCCGACTCCAACACTGGACGTATCCAAAGGGGTGGTTCACAGTACTTTTTCTTCAGCGGGAGCCGCCAGCTTCCTTTCCACTCCTGATCTTCCACCTAATTTTCCCATCCCAAGTGCTGTCTGGCCAGCTGTCTAGGCCTGATGCCCAGACTGTGTTCATTTCATCTTTTTGACAGTCCACAGACTATCTTCAACATATTTCAAGTTACACTATTTTTTTCAACATCACTACCCCTGCCTCAGTGCATAGCTCCTTATTTATGCTCAGGCTCGGCCCTTCCCAGTGACACAGAATTATGGGTAACCATAATCACACTGAAGGCTGTGGACCCCTTTTAGTGTCCTTCCAGTTCTGTCCTCACACTTTTTGCTGGAGTGATCTTTCTGTAGTGCAAAGCTGACGCTGATAGCAGCTTACTTGACGTTACCCATGCGTTTCCGTGTCATTATGACACAGTCCATAGCATGGCACACAGGCCCTCTCAGATCTGACCTTGGCTTACCGCTGCACAACGTCACGTCAGCTCTTGGCACAATTCTGCTTCTCACTCCATGTCCTAACCAACATCCTCCCCTGAATCCTTAACTGACGGTGTCACTTCAGCTCCTCGTCCTTTCACTGAGGCTGCTCATTCCGCTTAGACAGACACCTTCCTCCTCTGCCGCATTCTCGGGCTAACAGCTTCATGGCTAACACCCTCTGGAAAACCTTCTCTACCCTCCCGGCTGGCTTGGGCTCCCTTCTCAAATGCTCTTTTCTTGTCTCAGTCATAGTGCACTTTGTATTTTATTTTTAAATTTTCCACTATATTACCTATTTTTCTCGTCAGATAGTAAAGTTTCTAGGTTCAAGGACTGTCTTCTTGGTCATCAAGAGCATGACTTTTAAAAGAGCCAGACTTCTTGGTGTTTTGTGGATGACGAGAGATAACCATTCTTTTGGACTTATTTGCTTGGAAAGTAAAGGATCGTCAGGTAGATTCTGTATTCAGCGTAAGCCTTTTCCTCAGTCTGTATTCTGTGTGAAATTTCATTTTGTTTTTATTTGATCCTGCAGATCGAATCAGGGCCCATCCATTTGTATTCTGCAAAGACATTACTAAATGCTTGACATGCATGCATTTTCTCGACTACTCAAAATGTCTCTTTGCAAAGAGGGTGTGAATGATGCCATATTTTGTAGAAAAGAAGACTAATACTTGGGTTAAGTGACTCAACTGTGGCCTTGTAGCCATTTGTAGCAGGAAAGTATACAGACTATCTCTAAACACAAAAAGAAATCCTAGTTCCAAGGATCACATGTAACAAAAACTCTGAGTACTGCTATGTGCTGGGCAATATTGCAAGATCTGTGAATTTGTAGAGGAAAGAAGTGCCAGATTTTTCTGCCGTCGTGGAGTTTATATTCTACCATCTATCATCTTCAGTAAGGTATTGGATGCTACTCTAACCAACATTTTAAAACTGTAAAATGTTTTTGAGCATTTTACTCACCTAAGATAGAAAAGAAAGGGACAGATAAAAATGCTCAGCCCTGCAGACATAAGAATGCTTGTTTTTTCCTTCACTGTTTTCTAACTGAGCTCTGGGAGGTGTGCACAGATGATCACGTCCATGCAGGAACTCTCAGATCGTAACCTGAACCTGAATGTGGTGACAGACTGTGTGGCCGTGACATTTACTGGACAGACTGAAGGATGTTTATATATACAATGGCTTGGGGCGGAAAGAATAAAGGGGAGGAGGCCTTGCAGAGGGGAAGGTGGTGGGAAGAGAGAAAACAGTGAGGGAATAAGGATGTGGTCAAGGGCACAATAATCATCTGCGTATCTTCACTGTGCATCCCAATGGCAGAGAGCACCCATACTGATCACTACAGTGTAACTCAGGACCTAGCAGTGTGCTCCATGCTTAGCTGGGGTTCACTGACTGTACTGCAAAGATGACTTAGGGAAGAAATCTGTTCACTACCTCAAAAGTATCTGTCAAGTGCTCTGATTTTCTTGGAAGAGTGGAAGGTCATGGTTCTTCCTGACAAGGATGTATGGCATAAGTGGGGAAAGAAACAAAGTCAAACTGCTGAAGCTAAGGAATGATAATTACTGAGACAGAGGGAGGAAAAAAGTGTTGTGGATACACTAGAAAGAGCTACTTACTATCTCAGGACTTGTGGAAAGTTTCATGGAAAATGTGGCATTTGAACGGGCAGAGACAGTCATTGTGTGATCTGAAGAGAGTCAGGACTATCCAGGAAATAACGAGACTGTCACGGGAGCCAGGACACATGGCCAGAGGAGGCTGGGAACGTGTGCAGAGATGATAGGGCAGGGTAGACGTTTGTACTGTAACTCGGGGCACCTGAGAGGCTTTCGGGACCTCTGTTTATTCCTCTCCTGCTCTATTGTCAGAGCTATCTTCCCTGTCATTTAATTTAAAATAATTTCAACACACAGAGAAGTATAAACATTATACTTATTAATGCGTACCACTGGTATTTTGAAACATGAGCATTGCATAGTGTTTAAGTCAAGTTAAACAACTAGCTCCCCAATTATCATTTCTTTATGATGAATACTTTCTAGCTTGTCGATATACAATACTTTATCATTGTTCATAGTCACCCCATGAGCAACAGCACACCAAAATTTGCTCCTACCTAACTCTAAGTCAGTACCCACTGATCAACTTCTCCTTCTTCTGTTCTCTCCAGCCTCTGTTAGCCATCACTATACTCTTAATTTCTATGAAATCAACTTTTAGATTCCACATGTGAGTGAGAGTCTGGGATACGAGTCTTTCTGTGCCTGCCTTATTTAGCTGAATGATCTCCAGTTTCATTCATATTGTGATGAATGACAGTATTTCATTTTCTTTTATGGCTGAATAACATTGCATTGTGTATATGGACCACATTTTCTTTAATCCATCCGTCAGTCGATGGACACTTCAGTTATTTCCATTTTCTGGTTCATGTGAATACTGCTGCAATGAACGTACTTCACATACCTCTTCAACATACTGATTTCATTACTTTTAGACACATACCCGGCAGTGGAACTGCTGCGTCATGGCAGTTTTAATTTAAATTTTTAGAGAACCTCCATACTGTTTTCTATAATGGCTGTAATAACTTACATTCCTACCAATAGTATGCAAGAGTTTCCTTTCTCCCTCATTCTTGTCAACATTTGTCATCTTTATTCTACTTGAAATGAACATTCTTACTGAGATGAGGTAATTCCTTATTGTGATTTTGATTTGCATTTCCCTGACAATTAGTAATGCTGAACATTTTTCTTTTCTTTTATTATTGGCTATTTGTGTGTTTTCTTTTGAGAAATCTCTATGTAGGTGTATTGTTCTTTAATTAGGTTATTTGGGTTTTCTTTGCTACTGAATTTCTTAATTTCTTATATATTCTGGATAGTAAGCCCTCATCATACTAGCTTAGAAATATTTTCTCCTATTATGTAGGTTGTCTCTTCATTCTGATGATTGTTCCTTTTGCTGAACAGAAGCGACTGAGTTTGTTGTTGTCCCGTTTATCTATTTGGCTTTTGTTTCCCTGTTTTTTGGGGGGTTTATTTTAGAAAATCCTTTCCCATTTTCAATGACTTCAAGTATTTTCCTTACGGCTTCTTCTTACAGTTTCACAGATTCAGATCTTACATTTAATTCTTTAATTACTTTGAGTTGATTTTTGTAACTTGCGAGAGGTAGGGGTGTAGTTTCATTCTTACGTGTGTGGATATTCAATTTTCCCAGGACTGCTATTGAAAAGTTTATGTATTTTCCTGTTTTTTTAAACTTTTATTAGGACATGGTTGCAGTACATGATGATTACATTCATCACGTAGATTGGTACATGTGCCCCCTTTCCTCCACTCACACTACCCCCTTTTACTTTTCCAGCATCCAACTTATTTATCTTACAAGACCTCATAAAATTAATTATCATATTTACAGATTGAAAATCAGACCAAGGCCAAAGAACATGTAAAACGGGAAAGACAATTGTACTAAGTTAAGGTATACGTTTAGAAACATTATCTGGACTGGATTATAATACATTTTCCCCCTCTTTTTTAATTTCCTGTATTACTTATATAAGTTTTTCTTATAAGAGAAGCCATGTGATATTTAAGGTTGTGTGTCTGAGTTACTTGACTTAACAGTACGGTCTCGAGGTGCATCTATTTTCCTACAGATGACTCAAATTTGCCCTGCTTTATGGCAGAATAGGACTCCATTGTGCATAAGCACCACATTTTCTTTTTTACCCATTCATCTGTTGGTGGACATATAGACTGTTTTCAAAATTTAGCGATTATGATTGCACTGCTAAGAACATGGGTATGCATATATCACTGTGGTATGCTATTTTTACCTCTTTTGGGAAGATACCTAGAAGGGGAATAGCTGGCTCAAATGGAATTTCTACTTTTAGTTTTTTGAGAAATCTCCATACTGATTTCCATACTGATTGTACCAGTTTACAGTCCCATCAACAATGGAGAAAAATTCTTTTCTAGCCACAGCCTAGCCAGCATTTGTTATTGGTTGATTTTTTGATAATAGCCATTCTTTCTGGAGTAAGATGGAGTCTCAGTTTTTTTTTTTTTTTTAATTTGCGTTTCTCAAATAGTCAGTGATGTTGAACATTTTGCATATATTTGTTGGGCATTTGCATTTCTTCATCTGAGAAGTGTCTATTCATTAAAGATGCCCATTTTAAAATTGGGTCTCTAAATCAAAGGTTTCTAATTTTTTTTAAGTTATTTGTATATGCTAGATGTTAGTGCTTTGTCTGAGGAATAGCTGGCAAAAACTTTTGCCTGTTCTGTAGGTTGTCTCTTCACGCTGTTGGTGGTTTTCTTTGCTGTGCAGAAGTTTTTTAATTTGATGTGGTCCCATTTGTTGATTCTTAGCATTATTTCTCCTGCAACTGGAGTTGTGTTCAGAAATTCTTTGCCTACATCTATGTCTTCAAGAATTTTATCTGTTTTGTCTTCCAGCAGATGAAATGTTTCTGTTCTAATGTTTAAATTTTTCATCCATTTGATTTTAGTTTAGTGCAAGTTGAGAAATATGAGTCCAGGTTCAGCCTTCAGCATGTGGAGAGCCAGTTTTCTCAACACTGTGTCAAGGCGGATGTCTTTCCTACAGCAAAGAAATCTGGCCCCTTTTGTTAAAGATAACACAGCTTAGTGTACTTGGAGTTGTTTCTGTATCTCCTGTTCTGTTCTACAGATCCTCAGGTTTGTTTTTGTGCCAATACTATACTGTTTTTTATCACTGTAGCTGTGTAATAAAAGTTGAAGTACAGGATTGTGAGGCCCCTGCCTTGCCCTTGTTGCCCAGAACTGCTTTGCTACTTTAGGTCTCTTCTGGCTCCACATGAATTTTAGGATTGCTTTCTCCAGTTCTGTAAGAATGTTATTGGCATTTTGATTGAGATTTCATTAAATCTATGTAATAGTTTGGGAAGTATGGTCATTTAGGCTACATAGGTTCTGCCCATCCAAGAACAGGGGATATCTTTCCATTTTCTGATAATCCTCTTCAATCTCCTTTTCCAGAGTATTATAGTTTTCATTGTAGAGCTCTTTCTCTTCCTTGGTTAGGTTAATTCCTAAGTATTTCATTTTTCTTGGTGCTATTGTGAAGGGCATTGTTTCCCTAATTTTCCTTTCAGTGAGTTAGTTTATTATTGGTGTACAGGAACACTGTTGATTTTTGAGTGTCCAGTTTGTATCATGCTACACTGCAGAATTTGGATATTATTTCTAGAAGTCTTTTGGTGAAGTTTTTGGTCTTCTATGTAGAGGATTGTGTCATCAGTAGATAATAATAATTCAACTTCTTCTCCCCCTTTCCATACTCCCATTGTTTCTTTCTCTTGTCTTATTTCTCTAGCTAATGTTTAGAGAACTATATCAAACTGAAGTGGTGATAGTAAACATCTTGTCTTGTTCCTGATTTAAGAGGGAAAGCTTTCAGCTTCTCTCCATATAGTATGATGTTGGCCATTGGTTTTTCATAGATGGGCTTTATTGCACTGAGATAAAGACCTATTCCTATTTTCTTCAGTGCCTTTATCATGAATGAATGTTGGGTTTTGTCGAATGATTTTTCTGCATCTATTGATATGATCATGTGATTTTTGTCCTAGCTTTTGTTTATGTAGTGTATTACATTTATTGATTTGTGTATGTTGAACCATTCCTGTATCCCTGGAATAAATCCTACTTAGGTCATGATGAATAACATTTTTGATGATTTGCTGCATTCTATTTCGTAGTATCTTACTGAGGATTTTTGCATCTGTGTTCATTGAAGAGAGTGGCCTGTGGTTGTTTTTTTGGTTGGATTTTTTTCTAGTTTAAGAATCAAGGTAATTCTTGCTTCCAGGAATGACTTTGGGAGTACTGCTTCTCTTTTGATTTCATGAAAGTGTTTGAGGAGTACTGGCATTATTAGGTTGTCTCCAAAGTTCTTGCAGAATTTGGCAGTGAAGGCCACCAGGACCTGGAATTTTCTTAGTAAATAGTTTTTTTTTTTTTTTTAATTAGTTCTTCAATTTCACTGACTGATATTGGCTTACTCAGAATTTCTATATCTTCTCAGTTCAGGTTTGGTAGATCATATGCATCTAGGAATTTATTTATTTCCTCTGAAGTTTCCATTTTATCAGGGTCAGGTTCTCAAAGTGCTTACTGATAATCTTACAGATTTCAGCAGAATCCATTGTGACTTCACCTTCTTCATTCCTAATTGGGTAGATTTCGGTCTTTCATTTCCTTATTTTGGTAAGATTGGCTAAGAATTTGTTTATTTTGTTTAATTTTCCAAAAACCAACTCTTCAGTTCATTGATTCTCTTTTTTTGGTCTCTGTTCCATTAAACTTTACCTTTATCTTTATAATTTCCTTCTTTGTATTAGCTTTGGGTTTGGATTGTTCTCTCTTTTCTAGGACTTGAAGAACATTATTAGGTTTTTTATTTGAACTTGTTCGGTTTTTTTGATGTAAGAATTCACTGCTACGTCCTTCCCTCTTAGGACTGCTTTCATTGTATCCCATAGTTTCTAGTATGTTGTACTGACATTGGTTGTAGAAACGAATTTCTTTAATTTCATCTGTGACCCATTGATTTTTCAATAAGGTATTATTTAATTTTTATGCATTTGTATAGTTTCTTTTGCCATTAATTTCTGGTTTTAGTGTACTATAGTCCAATAATATGCATGGGATAATTTCAATTCTTTTTTATTTACTTATGCATGCTTTATTGGCTAGTATATAGCCTATTTTGGAGAAAGTTCCATGTGCCACTGAGAAGAATATATATTCTGTTGCTGTTGGATGGAATACTTTGTAGATATCTATTATGTTCATCTGTTAGAAGGTTTGATTCAATTCTGTTATTTTTGGTTAATTTTTTGTCCAGTTGATTCATCCATATCTGATAGTGGTATATTGAGGTCCCCCATTACAATTGTATTGGTGCTTATCTGATTTTTTTTTAATGTCCATTAGTGTTTGTTTTATGAGACTGGGTGTGCTGGTATTTGGTGTATGTGTGTTTATAATTGTTAACTCTTCCTGTTGAATTTCTTTCTTAACCAATGACTGATATTCATTGTCTCTTATGATCAGTCTTAGCTTGAAATCCACTTTGTTTGAAATCAGGATAGCAACTTCTGCTTTTTTCTGGGTTCCCTTTGTATGGAATATTGTTTTCCATCTTTTGATCTTTAATCTGTGAGTATTTTTTTGAATTAAGTGTGTTTCTTTTATGCTGTATATTGTTGGGTTTTCTTTCTTGATCCATTTTACCAATTTGTGTCTTTTTATTGGGGAATTGAGGCCATTCATATTGAGAGTTATTTCTGAGAGGTATACTGACTTATTCTTGTCATTGTATTATTTTCCCATTGCTGATTTCCTCCTTTTATCCCCTTTTGCTTAACTGCTCATTCCAACATGTATAATCATTCTTCTTGACTTGTTAACATTGTGGGCTTTCTTATCTCTTTGTAGGATGTAGTAGACCGATTGTGGTCAATTTGAGCAGAACACCCAATTGAGCTGAGTCGGTGTGGTTCTGGGCATAAAAAAATCCACCTGAAGATTATTACCAACACAACATAAAGGAGAATGGGAGCAGAAGATAGAGGCTGGCAGTTTCCCAGGAGAAACTCTGTTGTGACTGGTTCTCCTGAAGGAAACTCAGCTGTTCTCAATGCAGGAGGAGCTCAGGGCCTTGTTGTCATCAGGGATAGCTGCTCTTCACTTTGGGGGAGTTCTGGTCTTCATCTCTATGGCGAGCATGGTGTATTAGTTACCATTCTGGAGCCAATGGTTTGTAAGAGAGAAGATTTAATACAGGACATGTATTAGTTACAATATTCACCTGCAAGCCAAATGGAGGAAGAGTGCCGAATGTCTGTCTAGGCACTGGAGTCCCAAAAGATCCAATCAAGGGCTGGAAGCCCACAGCACTGTCCCGTGCACGCCTGTGTCTGCAGATGATGGATGAAGAAATCTTTACAGGATAGAATGCTCGCAGCAGAGATGACAACCAGAGCTCCCCCGAAGCAACAACAGCCATCCTCAACGACAGCAAGGCCCAAGATTCTTCTTCGAGGAGAACAGCCAAGTTCCTTTCAAGAGAACAAGCTGCAGCAGAGCTTCCCCAGGGAAACAGCCTGCCACTATCTTCTGCTCCTGTTCTCTTTCACATTGTGTCATCAACAATCCTCAGGTGGATCCTCTATGCCCAGAACCACACCCACTCTGTCCAGCGGGGCGCTCTGGCTCAAATTGACCACAATAATAAGTCTACCACACATGGTATCCTGGCTACAGTATATATTCTTCAGCCTTTTAGTGCAGTCAGTCACAAATGTACATGGGATATAGCTGTGGGCTCCCAGCCCTTGATTGGGTTTTTCGGGTCTCCAGAGCACAGAGATGTTTTACACTCTCCTGCATTTGGCTTGTGGGTGAGTGTTGTAACTTGTAAATGTCCTTTACCATATCTGCTCTCTTGCAAACCATTGACTCTAGAAAAGTAACTAATACATAGGATATCTTTCATAATTTTTTGTATTGCTGGTTTGGTGGCTGTGAATTTCTAGAGGTGTTCCTTGTAGAAATACCCCATTCTTCATCAATTTTAAAGGAAAGTTTTGCAGGATACAAAAGTCAGGGTTGAAAGTTGTTATCTTTCAGGGCTTGAAACACTTCATGCCAAGCCTTCCTGGTCTTTCAGTTTGGGCAGGGAGGTCTGCTGTGATTCTAATGGGTTTACCTTCATAGGTGATTCGTGGTCTTTCTCTGACAGTTTAAAGATTTTTGTCCCTGCAAGGGACTCCTGGAATTTTGAGCATAGTGTGGCATGGAGGATTCTCTTTTGGTCATGGCTTCTTGGTGTTCTATATGCCTCACTTATCTGTATGTTTCTTTCTTTCCCTATATTGGGAAGTTTTCTGCCATTATTTCTGTGAACAGGTTTTTTTTTTTTAATGTCATTTGTGTTGTCTCCTGGTTTTTTGCTTATTCTAATTATTCTTAGATTTGTCTTCTTTGCACTGTCTAGCAGTTGGTGGATCAATTCATCATTTTCTCTTGTTTTAAAGGTGTCTTTGAATAGCTGATCTTTGAAGACATGATGGTCTTCTAGTTCTGAAATTCCATCCTCACATTGGTTCATCTGCTTCCAATATGATTTTTCATCTTCTGGATTTCCGATTGAAACTTATTCATGGACTCTGACTCTTTGGTAAACTGGTTATTCACATTTTGTTTCATTTTGCCGAGCTCATCTTGCTTTCTATTAATGTCTTCTGAGAGCTCCTGCATCTTTTTATTGCTTCCATTATCTGTTTGGTTATAGCTTCTCTAATCCTCCTGGGTATCTCTTTGGTTTGTTTTTTAATCTCCTCTGCTATACTGGTGTTGAATTATTCTGTTCTTCCCCTTGGTGGCCCTGGATAGACTTTGGGGGATTTGGGAGTTTGGGAAGGCATTCACAAAGTGACTTTTATTCACAAGTTTCTATTGTTTTTGTTTGTGTGTTTGTTTTGTTTCTTGCTGAGATTTGTGGATGGTTATGCTGTATACATTACACAGTGTAATGAGAGGGTTTTGGTAGTGTTCAGAACAAGCTCCCTCAAAATATGTTACCTTGGCATTTGAGAAAAGAGCCAAAGCAGGCTCTCTCTCACCTTTTCCTGCCATTCTCTCCAGAAGCTGTTCATAAAATAATTATTTGACATTTCTCTAAAGAAGCTCCTGAGACTCTCATTCCAGATTGATCCTCCTTATGCCCAGAAGAAAGGAACGAAGACACCAAGGCCCAGAAGGCAATTTGAACAAATATGTCTTGCTAAGGTTCTTCTGGTTTATTACCATTAGGGCCCATCCATTTTTCCTCCAATTGTATTTCCACATGACCATAAAAATAACAGACTTCCTTGTTACTTTGAATCTTTATTTTTGAAGGCTGCTGTGTCATATAAAACTTACATTAAATTAATCTGTATACTTTTCTCTTGTTAATATTTGCTTTGAGGCTCTTAGCCATGAACCTCAGTATCAATGAGGAAAAGATATTACATAGTTTTTGCCCCTGCACAGGTTCCACATGCTGATGAGGCTTTTAGATAGACATTAATATGGAACTTGTGTTGTAGAAGCATATTCATATAGATTGTCATAGTAATTAGCCTCAGAGTTGGGTTTAAGCTTCACCTCTTGGATTTTATACCCTGGTACACTTTCCTCAACCACCGTGCAAAGGTAAGTCTATATGACCAATGGAATACACAAGATGTGACCATAAATCACTTCCAGGGTAGATCATATACACTGTGACTTTTGTCTTCCTCTCTACCTTGAATTATTTCTTCTTTTAGAAGCCAGTTGCCGTGTTGTGAGAGACTCAAGTAGGCTATGGGTTGGCCCATGTTGGCCCATGTTACAAGGAATACGGCCGCTTATCAACAGCCATGTAATTGATTCATCTTGGAAGTAGCTTCTCCACCCCTAGTCAAACCTTCAGATAACTGTGTCCCTCTCTAGATCTCAACTTCAAGTCATGAGGGATTTTCAGCCAGATTCACCCTGCAAAGCCACTTCCAAGTTGCAGATCCACAGAAATTTTGAGATAATAAATACTTACTTCTTTAAACTACAAAACTTTGGGATAATTCGTTATGCCACAATCAATAGTTAATACAGTCTTTGATCATATGAAGTCCGAGTTCAGAGGAGAGAGACCAAGTACGGCAAATACTGATAATTGAGTTTCATATTTCCTGTAAAATTTGAAGAGATTCGTTGAATCCTTCAGTACTCCTACTGCTCAGAATTATCACACATATTGGGACTTCCTCTCTACCCCTGATTTCAAGATGTGAAGGGTCTGGTCCAAGCTTATGTATCTGTTTAATGGTGAGGACCGCATTTCCTGACTACAAGCCCAGAGCTCTTGCCACTACATTGTCCCACTCTTCATAAAAATGGCTTCATTTTAACTTTAATTTATTTGAGCTATCTACCCACTTGCTGAAGACCAGTCATTGACTTGGTAAGAATTACTATTCTAGGAAGAAGACAGTATTCTGTTCAGAAGAGTGGGAGATCTTTTGAGTGCTAATTCTCCTAAACTGAATAATGGTTCTCAAGGATAGCTGGGTTCTAATCCCTGGGACATATGATGAGTGATACCTTATATGGCAAAAGGAAGGTTGCAAATGTAAGTTTAAGGATCTTAAGATGGGAAGATTATGCAGGTATGTCCTACGTACAATCAGGTCTATAAAAAGGAGGCACAGGAGATTTGATAAGAAGACAAAGAGATGTGATGAAAAGGAGAGTAAAGGTGATGCGATGCCAGGCCAGGAGGCCATGGATGAGGACCCCTTCCATTCTTCCATTCTGAGGAGACAGACTGCCCTCCATAGCCCTGCTGACCCCCACGTCATAGTCCACCATTACTAATTTCAGGCTGTAAAAGAACTATAAAAGGAAAATGTTGTGTGTTTTAAGGCACTGAGTTTGTAATAATTTATTATAGCAACAAGAAGTACGTAAACATATTAATCATAGCTCCAACAGGTCCTAGTTGTGGTAAGTTTGTACAGGAAAAACATTTTAAGTGCTCACTTGGTTATGTATAAATCGAGAATGATACAATGCCTGTTTCCCAGGGCTGCTTGAGATTAGGACCATTCATGTAGCATTCTCAGAATATGGGACACATGGAAAGTTTTTTTTTCTTTGCTGTGGACTTGGTGTAGACAGAAAGACTGTGACATTTTTTGAAAAATCAAGTAGAATGTAAAGTATCTAATGGAATATAGAAAGAGTTGAATATTTATTAACTATTCCACTACTCTGGTTGGCCCTCCTCAGGGGTGTTGACTGTAAGTTGAAAAGAAAGACAAAAGGATGAATGACAATGACACAGAAGTGACCCAGATAAAAGAACTAAAGAGCATTTTTGAAAGGATTTCTTTGCCTATTAGCTACTCTCAGGGAAAATCACACAGCACAGGTGAAACGCTATCCTGTTTGTAAAAATGTCCTGAGAGGGAGTGGCCACAACTTTCCTGATAATTTCCCTTGGTATGTATGAAGCCTCTTCCTCGGTTTCACAGAAGACTGGTGGCTGTATATTCTTCTTTACTAGAAAATAGTACAACTTTGTTTCTGAGAGATGCTTAATACCTAAAGCTGCCTAAAAGAGAGTATGTTAACCACTTGTATTTCTAGTGCAACTTCAGGACCACTGAATAGATACAGCAGTATAACGTTTTTATTTTCCTTGTCCTAGATTTCAAAATTTGCTATTTAGGAAGTGGATAATAATCTCATTTACTTGTGTTATGCATTCCCACCTCTTGGTTTTCTTTCAATGCTTCTATTTTCTACTGATTCATTATTTGCATTTTGTTGTTTATATGTTCTTGTAACACTTGCAGAGGTTAAGTGCTCTGTGCTTTCTATCATGTGGGTAGGAATAACATCTACATAATTCTTTGCGTGGTGTTTGGTAAAACATCTTGTGCTTTGGTTTTATGATGACGGTGATACTAGAAAGTGAAACCAAAGAGACCTTTAAAAAATAGGGTCTGATGCTTATTGGGTCTTTATTGGATGTCCGTCTGTTTACAAAGCAAAGAACTCAGGAGTAACTGTTGTATCATTATGACAAACTACTGCCCCAGTGGAGGACACTGATTTCCTAAGGCCTTACAAAACCCTGCTCCAGCAGGGCGGATGACTTGCGGATGGAAAGGAATCTGGTCCACTGATGTCTTCTAGAGCCGGAGCTGGAAGGTGGGCTGCCTGGCCCCGGAACAATGTCAGTCTGAAGAGCTGCCTGAGATGTCATTCTCTCTGATGCAGAGACCCAGTGACCCAAGCTGGTCATCAGAGTGAATGTAGTTAGGTAGCAGAGCAGTGGAGGTAAAGTTCACCTCTGCTAGGAGTCTCACACCTTCCTGGTGCCGTCTAATGACAGCTGTTTAATGGTAACCTTAGTAGGCCCTTTTGGTCATTTAAAAGTCCCTGCTCCAAAGTATAAACCAGGCAAAAGAAAAAAAAAAATCTGCTTTCCCTCATGCAGACTGGCTACTCTCTATGGAAGATTCCAAGTGAAAGAGGCTTTTCCAGAAAGTGATGTCTCAACTCTCTGCTGTTAGAGGCTCACACAAGTCTTTGCTCTTGTGGGAAATTGAAATTCAATATATAACCTGGAATCTTCCCAGGTTATTGAATTCAACTCCCAGATTCTAGAAGAGAAGAAGAAACTTTCATTTACCCGCACTGTGCTCATGGGTAAGTACAGTACATTATTGCTTTAGCCAAAATCTTGTGTATTTAGATGCATTCTGTCTGTTTATGCAAGATCAACAATACTTTCCCATTCCCACAGTAAACACTGAGTCCTGTTTACAAAGAGGGCAGTATCTGTGGGTAGCACACACCAAACACTTTAGGCTCCTTTTTTCTTTTCCTAAGAGAAACCAGGAATGTGCTTTTGCACTGTTCTACCGCATCTTTACATCATGATTAATTTAAACCCCTTTCTCTCTCGCTTAAGCCTGACATAAGTGACTGCCTTTCCGTCACATCGATTTTTCTGTCCTTGTGAATTCAAAGCCAGGGCTGAGTCCTAACAGGGTGAGTTCTCTGACAAGGAAGTTTTGCAACCTAATTTACAGCGGGAGTCAGGCTTGTCAGTGAGAGCCAGAGGCGAGCCGAACTGTCGCAACCGGCTGGTTAAGTATGCATTTAATAGTGTTTACCCAGGCGAGTTTGTGATTTCTTCACCCTCTCCAACAAATATGTTATTTGTAATGCCTATCTTCTCTAATCTAGGTGTTTGAAAAATGTTTCTAACATGTGTGGGCTAGAATGCGTTTTGTTTTTCTGTGGGGAGAGCCATTTAGCAAGGGCAATCTCACAGGAACTGTCCAAAACTGCTTGCCATTTTTCTAAATCGCTGCCCTCTGCAGTGACCATATCTTAATCCTGAAGGAAAACAAGGTAATCTTTTCAAATAAGCATTCTCAAGGATGTTTAGAGGAAACTCAATCGCTCTCCTGCAGAACCCTTCCAGTGCTTGAAGATAAGTTGGAGGGGGACAGCACAATTACAGCAAGTGGGAGCATTAGTAAGCATTTGGTTTGGTCAGATGATTCACAGTAATTAAATTACAAGCAAAGATTTGCATTTGTGTGTGTGCTTCTGTGTTGAAAAAGTCACTCAGGATCTTGTTCCTCCATGTATTGGGTAGATAGTGAAGCAGAGAAGGGTTGAAAACACAGTGAGTAAACTGGTAAGAGATCTTGAAAATATGATGGGGTTGTGTCTGAATAAACCCGTCACAGACTGTAATAATCTTGTCAAAAGTCCCCCTAACCTCAGCTAATCTACAGACTATCATAGATGAGCAACAAAATCCACTGTAGAATATGTTTTCCCTCCTGATCGTCTGGACACCCGGGAGCCGCAGCTCAGGGTTATACTTAGCCTGAGGAGAGAGCATCACACCTCACATCTCTAGCTCTAGAAAAGACAGGAACTCAACGTGTGAAATATGGTTCCCCTGTCTAAAGTTGAAAAACCTAAGTCAACCTATTGTAGATCGGGAACTTCAAACCTAGGCCCATTAGGTCACTGGGCTAAGCTGCTTCTGATCAAATAAATAGGAGAGGACGAAGCGCTTGATCGTGAAGTTAAAAGGAGACATTGAGACAAATGCCATTGGCTGTATAACTTATTATCTCTGCTCTGAAGGACTTGAGAGGCAGCCTAAAAGAACATGCAAGATATGGACTGAATAAACAAAAATTACTTTAATTATATAACTAATTTAAATCAAAACAGACATACATGCTGGCACTTGTATTACCAGAATTATTTTGTATTTTAAGAACAAACTTTTTTTTTTTTTTGCCTGTCTCTTTCGCTTTCTGCTCTGTAGTCTCCTGTAGGACAAATGTCTCTTTTATTTAGACTGGCAGTTCCAGAACTCCGTGCTGGTCCTGGTGCACATGAGGAGAGAAATGATTGAGGGAATGAATTTGATTTTGAGTATGACATTATCTCCCACTTTTTGTGAGCCTGATATTCTTTATTTGTTTATCATTTATTGTTTTTTGAGACAAGGTCTTATTTATTTATTTATTTATTTTTGTGGTGCCAGGGATTGAACTCAGGCCCTTGTGCTTGCAAGGCAAGCACTCTAATCACTGAGCTAAATCCCCAGCCAAAGGTCTTATTTTGTAGTTCAGGATGATCTTGAACTCATTATATGACACAAACTGGCTTTGAACTTACAGCAGTCCTCCTGCCTCAGCCTCTACGAGTGTTGGGATTACTGATGTGTGTCACCATGCCTGGCTGTTATTGGGTATCTTAATTCCGATCTACAGTCAGACTAAGTGGTCCGATTATGCAATGTCAGTGCATAAGCAGGGACACAGAACCATTACGTAGCTCGCCAGTTCACATGTAGATGTAGGGGACATTTTCCCTCTGCCTAGCATTCAATCCCTGCCATTAGGACAAGACTCAATTGCTGTAGCTTGGAAATAACCCCATCCTGGTGGTACACACATAAACTGGGGTGGTGAACTATCCCAATTTGGCTGGGACTGAGAAGTTTCCTGGAATACAAATCCAGGAGAGTCCTGAGAATCAGGATGCCTGATAATCCCACATGTAAACCATTCCTGTTCAGTCTACCAATACATTTTGTCTTCCTGGCCATTGTGACTGGCATGTAAAATGTACAAATCTGGTTGCCAATCATGGGGTATTTTGGGGAACCATTGGGAAAAAAGACTTCACTTTCTGCAATGTGTATTATCAAGAACTTCAGCTAACCTTTATATCCTGAAGAGAGAGCATGGCTGAAAGTGTTATCCACTTTACAGGAAAACACAGCCAAAGAAATGCTGAGTTTTGATAACTTTTTTCGAGGGAGTCCTGGGTCCAGCCTCTCCTGAGCCCACACTACTCTTTGACTTTCCAGTGTCAGGAAATTCTTTATACCTCTGTTGTGTTTTAAACCACTCAGGTTAAGTTTCCATCACATAGAACTAGGACATTCCTCCCTAATAAAATAAGGGGGAAAAAAGAAATGCAAGAAATCTCATTGGAATTCTTCAGGCTCCTAAGAAACATAATCAGGGGCCGTCTTTTTCTTTTACATAATCTCCTTGAGCGACTGGGAAGTGTGTGGGTGTGGGTGTGGGGAGTGTGAGAGTGTGTGTGCTCTCTCACGATGCCCGGGAGCCAAAGCTGCCTGGGAGTGGAAGTACATTTGTGGGGAGGGGTGGGAAGCAGGGAAATAGCTGGCGGCTGGTAGTAATCTAGGGGTTTCTAGGACTTTAAAGTAGGAAGCAATAAAGCCTCATGGTCTTTCTTCTGTCCCTTCCTCCCTTATTTTCAGACCTTTATGCTTTGCTTTTGCTGGGAGGACTGTATTTTGTTGACGCTAATGATAAGCCCTTACCCTCATTTTAGGTACTGGACAAATTACTCTTCAAGCGCTTCCAGCCTGTGGACCAGGGGCCTTGACAGTCTGCAGAGTTGCAAAACCGGGCGTCATTCATCATTTATCTTTTATTAATGCCATCATTTGCATGTGGAGGTACTATGACTGTTTTGGAGAGTCCCAGGAGAAAGGTAAGATAGATGTTATTGAGCAACTAATGTGTAATGTGACATGGTTAAGTACTCTGTGTGAAGTACTTACCATATATTAAAACATACCTTGGCTCCACAGCAATCCCATAAAGCTGGCATCGTTGTCCTCATTGTCTCGAAATAGAGAAATACAATTATCACCCTTTCCTTACTCACTATTCATTTAGCAAAATTCATTTTCTTTCTTTGTTTTCTTTTTTCTTTTGGGGTTTTTTGAGACAGGGTCTCTCTGTGTAGTGCACACTGGCCTTGAACTCACAGCAGTCTTCCTGTGTGCTGGGATTACAGGCACGTACCACCACGCCTGACTTTCTTTTTTTGTTTTTTTGGTTTTTTTGTTCCTGGGGATCAAACTCCAGGCCTTGCGCTTGCTAGGCAAGCGCTCTACCACTTGAGCTCAATCCCCAACCCCCCAAATTCATTTTCAACTATTTTGTGCTCAGTGAATTTATCATCTGGCAGAAAAAAAACAGGCTTACAAGCTTGTAGTTATAACAATGTGTGTGAGTGTGTAGAGCAGTACCATGGGTAGGTTAGGGAGGATCCAGGACAGCAGAGACGGGCACAGGGTGTGTCTCACAGGGCCATCAGAAAAGCTCCAGGGAAATAGGAAGCTCGAGCTGAACTGGACACATTCAAGTTTATCTACTTTATTGAAAATTTGTCTATTTTTTTCAGGAGAATGGTTCTGTTACTTTGCAATGACAAATTATGTTCTGATCATGATGGTACTACAAGTGGCAGAATTCTGATTTGTGAAACAAAGCAGTTGGATTCTTAACTTTGGATTTGTTATTCATGCTGTTATTGGGCAAAATCTACACATTCAGCACTGAAGTGTCCTTAATGGTCAAGCCAAGCAGGTTGTCTAATTAATCCACAACAGTATCTCTCCCAATCTTAAGACACCAGAAGCCTTTAAACTGGGCCCTCTGTTTTTCCCTCTGTTGTCCTTCTGTTAAGAGAAACTGCAGTTCAGAAGAAAGGAATCACTGCAAGGTATAAAAGGAGCTAAAAGGGAGAAGGATTCGTCTTATTTTATCTTTACTAACATCAAAACATCACTCCATTATAATTTTGTGCTCAAGTATACCTGTTTCAAAGAATGAAGATTTGGCAAATCAGGCTGGTGATTTCCAAGGGAGTCTCCCTGAGTACCTCAATCTAAGCATCATTAGATTCACAATTAAAGAGTAGTGGGATTTCTCAACTATTTAATGTCCCTAAAAGCTCCTTATACAGAAGCAAAACAAAATAAAACAACAGTTAAAAGCCAACATTTTTATATGGATATATTCTGGAGACAGATCCCATTCTTAATTTTAGAATCTGAATTTTTCCAAAATATCAGCATTCTTGTTGTATTTAATTCTGTTGTGCCTGAAGAATGCTTTCATGCATGTGTAGATTTATGAAACTGAGGGGTTACTGTCTGTCGAACTGTGTTCTCTGAAAACCAGTGTATATCTGTACCTTGAAGACACAAATAATTTCTAATATTATATGAAAAATGAGAGAGTGGAAAGGGATTATTGTTGTTGACCTTACTGGTGTACTTAACCTCTCACACTGAATTTTTCGTGTCAAACAAAGCCTTGGTGATATTGATTACTGATTTTTTGACTAACATGAAAACACTTCATCCCGTTTTATGAACAAATGTGAGCATTAATGTACATTGCATATTGATCTACACTAGCCTTGAAACCCCTAGAAAAACAAAGTGGACGTTTTCCTCATCACAGGTTGGAAGGGCTATTTGACTCCCTTGTAGCTGAACACGCGGCAGCCTGGGCCACATGGCTGAACACTGAACGCTGGCTGCTGGATCATCTCTGTTCAGCGCTCTCTGCCCGTCTGAAGCACTCTAATGGGCAACGTGTAGAAGGGGCTTCTCCTCCTTGTAATCTTATAAACCCGGGGAAACTGGAACCCAGAGTCATCATCAAACCTCATCTCCTTTTCCAGATTTGCTTTCTTTCTCTTCTAAAATCACACTTTATGTGGCAACTGAACTGTACTACTTGTCATCTTCTGAACCCAGCCTGCCCTTTCCTGCCTCGTGGCTCACAGTCCATCCAGCATCTCAGCTCTGTTCCCGTTGCCAAAGGAAAGGCATTTGTTCTACTTAAAATATGCCTTCCTTTTAGTTGGATGTGATTCTCTTGTGCCAGGGATGCAGGGAAACTAACATGGAAAAACAAAAACTTTGACCTCATTCTGCACTCCAGCTCTGGTGCTCATTAAAGGTGTAGCTTTGGACGAATTCCTGCAGCCCTCTGCACTTCTGTGTCCACTTCCACAGAGTGGAGATAACGATACAGTAAAATGCTTAGGGTACTTGCTGAGGTAGTTTACATAAATGGTCCAGTGCAGTACTTGGTACTTGGTGGCCACTCAACTAATGCTGGTCATTGTTCCTTCTGGGAAACTTCCATTACTAAGTAACTCTTGAGAATAGGCATCACAGCTTACTCACACAGGGCTCCCTGCAGTCTTGCACGGTGCTTTGTACAAAGCAGAAGCTGAGGCACGTGGCTATCTAGGCATTACTATAAAAATACAAATGGAGATTTTTGAGAGAGCATGTCTCAGTATGGTTGAAAGTCTGTTGAGCACAAAGCCCAATCTCTTTAAGGCCTGTGCAGGGTTCTAAAAGGTGAAATGATTGCAGAAAGAAAATGACAGGCTCCGTGTACAGGCTTCTGTGATTTAGGATCACACGATGACCTCTGCTGGGGGTCACCCACAAGATGAATTAGGAAAAGAGAGACCAAAGATGGGGCCAGCTGCTCCCAGATCCTTAGACATTCTAAACAAAGGGGAGATACTCCATCTTCACCGATTAATCTTTGAGGATTTCTTCTTTGGATGTCATTTAAAAGGGGCATTTTAAAGTAAATTAATTGAATTCCTGTGACCTTTTACCCTACTAATATCATCAAAAGAAACTAGATCTTGAATTTTTTAAAATTGCTGGATATTTTTGGTGATTTACAAACAACACAGACTGTTAGTTTATCTTTTTGGAGAGGGGCATCTTGAACAAAAACCCTAGCTTTTTCAGCAGTAAGTTGGAAAGTCCTGAGTTTGAAACATGTCAGTTTTAGCAAATGAATATTGAATGAAAGACGTCATACAGGCATGAGTAAAGGATAAACATGTAATCAAAGACACACAAACATGGAGTCATATTGGTTGTCTTCAGAGCAGCCATTTCTCCTTCTGCAATACTGACCTCAATAATGTTTCTAAGTTTGTGCTTTTCTAACATGACTTGAGTAGATTTTGACCCTGTAAGTCAGTATCTTTTAAAATGCAAATGGTATTCTACTGGTGAGATTCAAAATTAGTTTAGTGGTTGGAATCAGGATTTTTTAAATTAATAGATTAATATAGTGAATAAAATGGAAAATATCTGGAGATTTTGTATGGAAAAGATGAATTTTATTTATGAAGTTTTCACTTCTGTTTTAAGTATACATATAAAGGTTTTTATGTGTGTACTGAGTGAGAGTATACAATGTATGTTTTGCTGTGGTCATATCTCAAAACTTTGGAATTTTCTGAATTTGTGTGGTTTTATATAGTTTTGTTTGAAAATTCCCCAATGATGATGATACAGCTGTAGACCTTGATGATCCATCATGGGAAGTCCGATGGGGAAAGTCAAGGTAGGGGAAGGGAAGGACAAGGGTAAGGGAAAAGCCCCTTCACTGAAAATATGAGGCACAGAGGAGCTATGGTTTCTTTTCCTATGAATGCTGTGATGTGTGTACATGCTTCCTGGAAGAGTGGTGCCATCGTGTAACCACGAAAGGAATTCACATGAGACTGTTTTAAGCAGAATAGAATGAGAAGCTGGGAGGAATCTGGGTCCTGGTGTTCATGTTGAGCTGTGGTATTAGGTACTGCTGGAACTCTCTCTATCTCTGGGGCTTGTTATATGAGGTAAAAAAAATCCCCATAGTCTTTAAAGTACTTGAGTTGGTTTGTCGGTTATTCAAGGCCAAATACATCCTGAAGGATAACAGAAGCTTATTTTAGGGCGATCAATTGAGTCAATGCTCGTACGTAGGTCTGATGCAAGGATGCTGGTAGTCTGCGTCAGATCCTGAAGGATGATGAATTCCAGGTCCACATGTCGATGCCATGACAGTGCAGGCTGGCAATTCCGAGCACAGGCCAGGAGCAACCGTCCAAGTGTATCTCTAGATTCCCCTTGGTAGCTGAGTTCCCTTGAGGAAGTATTCACTTGAAGCACTATGCTTCAGATTCATTGGTTTAGCGTCATGGTCTGGGGTGGATTGAAAGATGGAGAAATTGGAGGCAAGGAAGCTGGTTAGAAGACTGTCTTGGCAATCTAGAACAATGAGTGACAATGAGCATTTATGGCCTGGACACAGTGAAGGAAGTGCACAGGGAGGGAAGAATATGGGAGAGCAGAGGGAGGTGGGCTTGGTGGCAGACTGGCGTGGGAGGTGGGTCTGGGGAGAGGAATCATATTTAGCGCTATGAGTGTAGTGCTGGAAGTCTGAACAGGAGAAGAAAGGATATATATGGTAGAGTGGAGATAAGAGGTGGGCAAGAGAGGCAACTCTCCTGAACCCCTCAGGGACAGAACTATATTTATTTGTGGTTTCTACAGGCACTCCCCACTTTATAGATGGCAAGCCAAAGCTCAGAGAAATTAAGGGGTTTTTGGTGACTAGTGATATAGCAAGTGACAAAGCCAAAATTTAATCTCAAGTCTTTTTTTACTTCAAATTTCTCCTCTATCTTTTGCTGCCTCTTGAGAGACACACATAAACAGGACAAGAAATAGAGAAATTATGAGGAGGTGGCAGGTTTCAGTGAGAATGCAGAGGCATTGTGTATTAGTCAGCTTTCTTGTTGCTGTGAGGAAATATCTGATGCCAATTTAAAGGAGGAGGGGTTTATTTGGCTCATGGTTTCAGTAGATTCAGTTCATGGCCGGCTGACTCCAAGGAAAGAACATCACGGCCTGGGAAAGAAAGGCTGCTTAATTCATGACAGCCAGAAATCAAAACAAACAGAATGCCACAGAGGAAGGGGCCAGAGCCTCAATATGGTACCCTAGGTCACACCTCTGTAATTCACCCAGACACAAGAGAATTCACCCATTCACAACAGAAATGTGCTTTAGTAACCCCCTAGGTGGCACCCAACCCTATGTCAGATTACAGATACATACCACAGGTGGGATACAGAGGAGGGACAGTGCTGGGTTTAAGGACAGCTCCTTTCAGAATGATGGAACTTGCAAATGAAGGGAAAATGTAGGGTGAGAAAGCAAAGACAAGCATTAGAGGAGACCTAAGAAGAACACTGACTAGTTGGCAGGACAGACGTGGGGAAAGCAAGGGAAGAGTGTGTAGCAAGAGATGGGGACTGAGAGAGTCACTACTTGAGTGGTCAAGTGAAAGAGGGGCCAAAAAAAGAGTACCAAACACATACTAAATGGCTTTCGAATGATGATACTCAAGCAAGGCATTTCAAAAGCTTGGCAAACACAGTGCTAGTTGTAGGGTATAAAGTATCTGGGACAAATGTGGGCCACTGGCTTCAGGGGAATTTGTGTCGCTGAGTGCCAAGTCAAGACTGACAAGAGAGAGAAGATCTTTTCTTGTTAGAAGCAGAAAGGAAGGAAGATGACTTGAAGATGCTTTATAAAAAAAGAGTAAGAGGAGATGCAGCAGGGATAGAGAGAAAGGAAAAGAAAGAGAAAGTCAAGAGGAGCAAGAAGAAGGGAACAGGCCTAGTCAGAAACACTAATGGCTGTAAGGTTAAACGCCCCATGGGAAGCAGGCAACTCCCAGCTCCCAAGACCTTCCCAAGGCCACAGTGTTCCAGCTTCTCTGGCCCTGGACACTCCCAAGGCCCACAGCCTCAAGATAAGGAGGAACAAAGACCCTGCAGAGAGCCCGAGGGCTGGCCCATTCTCACACCCCTTTCCACCACAACCCCTATATAAGCCTTCAGCCCCTTTGTGCCGAGAGCTTCTCCTTTGTGCTGAGAGGTCTCCCATCTGGCTGGATTTACTCCGTGAGTAAATCCTGCTCTTGCTGTTCTGAGGTTGCATCCCGTTCTTTCTCCCACCGAATTATTAATAGAAAAAGCGTTGTGCTGTCCTGTCTAGAGCAGGGAGGGGTTAGACAGACCTCAGCAATGACTATGGAGATTATCTAGTGAGAAATGCTTTGTGGTCCTGAAGAAGTGCGTGACGAGACCGGTGAGAAACATTTAGAGTTAGAAGAAATCATGGGCTGCAGCTTATCCCTTTAACCTGCAGTGAGTTCAAGAAGAAAGGAGGAGAAAATGGACTTTGGAAGGCACATGGGATTTGCAGCCGGTGACGGGGAAAGCGGTGCAGGGCAGCAGAAAAGGAGCCCCGTGGTGATGAGTCTTATCTCGCAGGGAGTCTGGAGTGGCACCATGAGTGAAAACTACAGAGTTCTAGTCATGACTCCACTCTGCATAGCTGGAAAAGCTTGCCTTTTTTCTCTGTGAATATCTTAGTTTCTCTTCTCTATATAAGGGACACGATGGTTATGGATCTTTATAGTTTTGTTGTAGAAATTCAGTAAGATGATATAAGATGTGAAGATGATGATTAGCTGATGAAGACAAGAAAAACACAGTAAAATTGTCAGTACCAAGAGAGCATCTACTGCTGTTGATTTATTACTATTGCAGCATCGATTATATACGGCTTTTATGATAGGCCAGATACTGTTTTACTCTTTTGCAAATATTAACTTATTTAACTTTCCCATTATGTCTACAAGGTTTCTATAGCTTTTTCCAAGTCTGTAGAAAACAATTAGGTATAGCAAATTTAACTGCCTAAATTTAAAAACTAAGTGACAGAGTTAGAAGTCAATCCAAGTGGTCTGGGTCCAGATAAAGAATTTTTAAAATGTTTTACACTTTGCAAAGTGTTATTACAAGAAAAAAAAAAGACAGGATTTAAACAATTGTCAGCTGAAGACATATTTTGAATTTATTTTTTGATTACTTAAAGATTCTTTCTAATCCCAAAAGGTTTTTTAACAACGTTGTGACTTGATAGTTTTGGATGTTTTTCCCCCTCACTGAGAAAACAAGACCTTCCATCTTTACATTCACAGTTTAGTGTGGAAGATAACCCTCTCGTGCTATTCCTTGGTACCCATTTCTCGGAGCAGCAGCCTGTGCAGAGAAGGGTAACTCTCTTCTGATGGATTGCCGCTTGGAACCAGGGATGGCAGCTGTTCTCTCTGGCTTCCTGGTCTATCCTGAGCAAATTGGCGCATCAGGAAAATATGATTGAATTGATGGGAATATAGCTACTTAGAAGCCAGAGAAAATGCTCTACCGTATCGTAAAAATGCGAAATCAGATTTTGAATGTGTTTCCTCAGAATGTCACTTTAAATGACTTCTACCTCAATAGCTGTGTTCAATTCTGAGCAAATTTCAGGGAACAGGTGACATTTTACACTAACAGCTGTATAGTACCGACACAGGTTCCAGACCCTTAAATCGAAGGCTTCTCGGACTGTTCTAAACAGCACTTGGTGCCTGGTAGAAAACCCTTACTTTCATGGAAGCATATTTGTAATATCTTCACTCAACTGATTGCAGTTTGGAACTGCCAGTAGCTACCTGAAAATTTGCTCGAAAGTAAGGTGAAGGATATTAAGTCAGAGTGACATCCTCTGTCAGCTCATGAAGGCAACAACCAAAGCAGGATTTAATCACCATAATTTTATTCACCTCTCCAAGAGACCGTGACTGGGTATGTCCTGAGCAGACAAAGGCAATTTGGAATTGGTCACGACAGAGTCAGCCGATGATAAACCAGCGCTCTGCATTCCCGGCTCTGTAGCTCCTGCCACATGTGAGAAGATGGTCCTTTCGTTTTCTACACATTCTGTCATATGCAGCCACCATCCAAATCAGCGTTCTCTAGGGTGAGCAACGGTGTTTTGAGCTGCTGAAAAGGCGCACTTTCTCTTTGTAACCTTGTCCATGTTTTTAAGAGAGCTTTCGGTTAAAAAAAAAAAAAAAAGAACAAAAGGAGTTATTGATCCAGGGCCAGGAGAACTAGCGGGTAAAGCAGTAGAATCAGTGTGGAATCCTTGCAGCAAGGCCAGAGATATCATCACGCGCCCACATAGCAGTCTCGGGAGGGCCCAGCCGCCCCATGCTGTACCTTCGATAATATCATAAATCAGGCCTAACAGAAAGTCATCTGTGACCTTCAGGGCCTTTGAGGTCTGAAACAGCCTAGACTTGTAATGCGGCTTTGCTTCCTTCTGAATAGGGTTTGGCTTGCTTCTAAAACATGATTATTTCCAATCTATTTGCCATACTATTCTTCTAGGATCCACTCCACATTTTTGTAAAAAATGACATGTTACTAAAAAGGTATCTCTAATGTCAGACTGTAAACATACTTAGGACTTGATCCTAACTCTCTCAGATCTTAGAATGGATGGGAATTCTGTAGGCTTGTGCTTTTTACTATTTCATGGCCTGTGCTGACTGTATTTACAAAATATCTTTGAAGCTATGGATAATTCAAGTTGTATTTTAATGCATCTATCAGCACCTTAAATGTTTTCCAATTAATAGTTTTAATAATTTAGGAATAAGCATCATAGTGAACAAGATTTCAGATATGCCTCACTAATAACAATTATTTGGGTAACTTCTGCACAATATTTCCTGTATCAGCAAAGCACTGGTTTGTAATTTATATACTTATAAATGACACTTTTATGCATAAAGTTTTTATTTACCCTGACTTTCTCTTCTCCCTATATATATTAGATATGCATATATGAATGTATGCACAGGTTAGTGTTCCTTATCTAAAATCCTTGGGACCACAAGTGTTTGGATTTTTTAATATTTTGGAATATTTGCATGTACCATATGGAATCTCTTGGGGATATAAATGATATTTAAATAGGAAATTCATTTATGTTTCATATTTGATGAAAAGCCTGAAGGCAATTTTGTACACTATTTTTCACGCACCTGTGTTGTGACTGAGGAGATTAGATGTAGACTCTTTCAGGTGTGACCTCATGTCAGATTTTGGAGCATTTCGGATTTCAGATTTTCAGATTTAGGATGCTCGACTTGTATATTTACATGCATACAGTCATATGCCATAGAGCACTTCAGTCAACAATAGATACAATATATGACACTGATCTTATAGAGGAGCTGAAAAGTTTCTAAGTCCCAGAAATGTCATAGTGGTGGTAATGGCAGAGTGCCACTTATTACTCGTGTGCTTGTGGTCATGCTGGTGCAAGCAAAACTGTTTAGATATACAACTATGTACCACTGTGTTACAGTTGTCTACGGTGAAGTAACATGCTATACAGGTGTGAAGTCTAGAAGCAACATTGTAAATGAGGTGTGTAGTAGGCGGTGCCATGTAGTTCTATGTAAGTACTCCCCAGGATGAAATCACCTGGCTTTGGATTTCTCAGAATATATCCCCATTGTTAAGCAACACATGAGCTTATATTATACAGAGACATATATACACACATATATAACTTTTTTCTGAATACACATTAAAAAGAAAAATATTACAATCGAAAACCATCTTGTATTCCAGCAGTGATAGGTCAATTCTTTCCTTTAGAAAACTCTGATGTGTATAGTAAAGCCTTTTTTATTCTATATATTTTTAAAAGAAAAAAATAACCTTAGAATTTACACTTTTGTCTTCTATTTGGATCTGTCTCACAAAGTTTTTGTGAATGTACACCCTCACTCATTGAGTTACCTTTTTTTTTTTTTTAATGTTTTAACTTTCAGATTCCCATGATGAAGATGTCCTATACAACTTTTGGCAGAACCTACCACATCTTAAGGATGTTGGACAGTGTATTCAAGTCTAGTTAAAGTAAAGTCATAAACACCCACGGGAAGCCATCTTTCTTGCAATCATTTACTCTTTGCATTTGGAGACCGGAAATAGCGTCTGTTGAGACTACTTACTGAAACTTCCAGATGCTGTTGCCAAGATCATCTGCTGGCTTGTTGGCAATTCTTACTGTCTGGATCTGAAGTCCTAAGGTTATTCATTAAAGTGGTTTCTTCCCCATGCACAAGTCCACAGAATAGTCTCCCATCTCCTCCAAGCATAGTAGGAATGCAGGGTTTGGTGTTAGGCCTGGTTTTGAATCCTGTTTTTACTGCTTGCTAACTTTATGACCATCTACAGTTATTTCTCCTGTTATCCTCAGTTTCCTCACTCACAAGTCAGAAAACATAGATAAAATGCTTAGAATAGTACTCGGCACAAAAGAGATTTTAAATTAACAGTATATTATAATCAAGTTAGAAATACTTTCCAAGAACTTGATAGGAAGGAAGTGTAGACGGCTAGGTGGGGGGTGGTATCTTTTTTCTGTTCTTGAAAATAAGGGCACAGAGAATTTGTACGTGATTTGAAACAAGCATGAGATTATACCTCATGCTTCTTAAGAACTCTTATCTAATTTAAATTAAGACAAATTTTTGGATTATATTTTCTTGGATGTTAACTAGTTTTACATGTTAAATATACAAGGAATACCACTAATTCTCATGCTTCTAAGCTGATTTATAATGTATGTTGAAATTAGCATTCTTATTTGCCCCTCTACACTTTTATAACAGAACTAAAATAGTGACTGAAAGTTCTGTCTCCAAGTTTATCTCGCTACGTTTTACTCCATACACCATAATTACACATGAGATGTTTCCAGCACTAAAATAAAAATTTTAAAAGACTTTAAAAAATTTCCAACCTTATTTTATGTTAGCAAAAGATCTGAAATACACATATTTGTATAATGTGCTGTGTCTTTTCCCTGTAAGTCTTAGCATTTGTGCTTTTGAGCATCTTTTGTTGCTATTCCTGATGAAAACACAGGCTTATCCTGATGATCAATGTCTCCTTGATCTTTTAAAATTATTAATTGAACTGCAGCACTTCCCTGCTGAAAATATTTTAGTGACTTTCCATTATATTGAGTGGGAAACCAAATTCTTTCCATGGCCTTTAAGAAACTTCATGATTTGTACTCAATCTCCTTGGAAGCCATTATCTTAATTCTCTCTTCTCCACCCCAATATGCCTCTCTCTTTCTTCAAGCTCTTCATACATGGTGATTCACCAATTTGGAATGCTTTTGTGCGGTTCTTTTAGGTAAGTGTCAAATTCTCCACAAAGCCTTCCCCAATGATCATATATAGTTCCCTTCCTGTCTTTCATTTTCTATTCTATTCCTCAGCCGTTACTTTGGGTCCTTAGCAGATAATTTATGGATTCTCTTTCTGATGATTCTCGTCTCCAGTGAACTACGGGCTCCCAGAGATGAGGGGCCACACGCCTGCGACATTTCTAGAGTTTAGCAGGATATGCAGCGCATGATAGTTATTCAACAACATTTGTTGAATAGATACATGTACTTAGGAGGGAAGCAATGATAAACGTGCCTCACATTTGTCATCTTTGGTGCAGGAAAACAGAAGGAGACAAAATTAAAGAGATGGCCCTGAATCCAGATTATAGAAGACTTTACCTATATTCTGTAGTGCCGTGACCTGCTGGTAAGGTGTTTTGGAGCAAGGGACTGATGGCATTTGATCTATAACTGAGAAAGACTGATTTGGCAAAGATATCACAGACCCAATCATAGTAAAAAAATAGGCTTAGGGAGGCCAGTACCACTATTAGATGAAGAGGGCTGGAGTTTAGGGAAGTGTTTTGGATAAGCAGCAGTGTGGATTAATGATTAGGCAGATAGATAAACAGATTAATGCAGATTAGGCAAACAGATTAACAACTAAAGCAGATAGGTAAAACAAATGCTTTCTTCTTGGCTTCTGATTTATTCAAAATATGAGTTTTGAGAAGGTTCTCAGGGAAGAAAATATTATTCCTGATCCCGACTCAGCATTCTGGAAAGGTGACTTTCAAAGATACATCTGGATGTTGTTTGTCATTTCAGTGCTTTACGTGTTGAGGGTCTTCTGATCATATTTGGGAGAAGTCAAGTTTCGTTTGTTTCTAGATCCTTTAGTGTTCCTATTACAGAGCCACAGTAACTGAGATGCGTTTGATTTTGGAAACTTTTTTAAAAATAGAGCAGGGTGAAAGAGAAACCAGGTTCCATTTCTTGGTGGAAAGCAGGCTTCATTTGTGGCATGTGGAATTTCAAAACACAACTCCCAAGCTTAAATCCTGATCCTGCCCTACGCAGGCTGGATACATTTGGATTAGTTATTTTAATCACTGCTTTCCGAGCTGATCAGTGGGGATGAATTATATCCTATCTCACAGTAAATACTTTTAAACTATGAGCAACTTTACAAATCTTACTGACCAACAATCACAGACATTTTACATCTTTGTCTTTTTATTTTCAAGTTTTTCAGTAGTGGGGATGTATCTGAGGCCTTCTCATTGAGCTACATCCTCTGCACTTTTTATTTTGAGACAGGGTCTCACTAAGTCACTCATTTTCCCAGGCTGGGCTCAAACTCATGATCTTCCTGTGTCAGCCTCCCAGAGTGCTGGGATTACAGGTGTGCCCCACCACGTCTGGCTACCTTACATCATCTTCTTACTCAGTATAGCTACATATGAGCATTTAAAGTTTTATTTTACGCAGAAATTTGTGGAAGGGTATTAACTGGTATGAGGGATGGAAGAGAAAGAAAAGGAGAAGCCACATCCATCAGTTGAGTTCGTGTGTCCAGGGAATTGCAGGCCAGTTGTGCACAGCACGTGAGCTATACACTTTCCTTTATATTTGAACTCTAGGAGGACTTGCCAGCACCTGCTATCAAATGTTGTGACTTGAATGCTTTTGGCAAGTTTATGGGAGCAGGGTGGGTGGGGGGAGAGAGTCTCACGTCCTCATCACTGTCGTAGACATGCATGTGATTTCTGTTGAGCAGCGGTTCTTGCATCTTGGGCTGTGAACTTTATGGAGTCTCTCATGAGACGTATGGACTCCAGGAAAATTCTCATGTACATCTTATTCCCAATTTTGCTTGCAAATCAGGATTCACAGACTGCCTGAAGTCTCATTAGAAAGTTAACAACTCATGAACTCATTAAGAGACCTGGCCATAAAGCAATAACTGAATTTCCTGTTTATACAGCCTACTTTCTGTTTTGTTTTGTTCGTGTTCTTAAAATTTATTTGCCAGTGGTATTCTCCTAGTGTGTCATAAATAGTCAAGAAAGGTCTGGTATGGTGCTAGAAACATTTTCAAACCTTAAACTTTCTAGCTTTCTTAGTAATCCTATAGGGTAAGGACAGTTATTTTTGTTGCTCTTTATGTAGCTTGACTAAATGACTAGGTCAAAGGTTTGGGTTACTGGCCAATGAA